>JAJPUD010005359.1:16724-64119 GCA_023553655.1 Myrmecobius fasciatus
ATATTCACTCGGCCTACCCATGAGCACTTAATGTTTTTCCAATTGACTAGGTCTGATTTTATTTGTGTGGAAAGTGTTTTGTAGTTTAGTTTATATAGTTTCTGACATTTTCTTGGCAGATAGATTCCCAAATACTTTATGCTATCATCCGTTATTCTGAATGGAATTTCTTTTTCTATCTCTTGCTGCTGAACTTTGTTGGTAATATATAAAAATGCTGATGATTTATGTGGATTTATTTTTAATCCTGCAACTTTACTAAAGTTGTGAATTGTTTCTAGTAGTTTTTTAGTTGAGTCTCTAGGGTTCTCTAAGTATACCATCATGTAATCTGCAAAGAGTGATAATTTGGTTTCTTCATTACCTACTCTAATTCCTTTTATCTCTTTTTCTTCTCTTATTGCCAAAGTTAACATTTCTAATACAATATTAAATAGTAATGGTGACAGTGGACAGCCTTGTTTCACTTCTGATCTTATTGGGCATGGTTCTATTTTGTCTCCATTACATATGATACTTGCTGATGGTTTTAAGGAGATGCTACTAATAATTTTAAGGAAAAGCCCATTTATTCCTATACTCTCTAGTGTTTTTAATAGGAATGGGTGTTGGATTTTATCGAAGGCTTTTTCTGCATCTATGGAGATAATCATATGGTTTTTGTTAGTTTGGTTATTGATATAATTGATTATGCTGATAGTTTTCCTGATATTGAACCAGCCCTGCATTCCTGGTATAAATCCTACTTGGTTAAGATGTATTATCCTGGAGATAACTTTCTGTAATCTCGTTGCTAAAATCTTATTTAAAAATTTTGCATCAATATTCATTAAGGAAATGGGTCTATAGTTTTCTTTCTCTGTTTTCACCCTACCTGGTTTAGCTATCAGCACCATATCTGTATCATAGAAGGAATTTGGTAGTATACCTTCTGTCCCTATTTTTTCAAATAGTTTGTATAGTATTGGAATTAATTGTTCTTTAAATGTTTGGTAGAATTCACATGTAAAACCATCTGGCCCTGGAGATTTTTTCTTAGGGAGTTGATTAATAGCTTGTTCTATTTCTTTTTCTAAAATGGGGCTATTTAAATAATTTATTTCCTCTTCTGTTAACCTAGGCAATCTATATTTTTGTAGATATTCCTCCATTTCATTTAGATTATCAAATTTATTGGCATAAAGTTGGGCAATGTAACTCCTAATTATTACTCTAATTTCCTCTTCATTGGAGGAAAGTTCTCCCTTATCATTTTTGAGACTAACAATTTGATTTTCCTCTTTCCTTTTTCTGATCAAATTAACTAAAGGCTTAGCTATTTTGTTGGTTTTTTCATAAAACCAACTCTTAGTTTTATTTATTAATTCAATAGTTTTCTTATTTTCAATTTTATTAATCTCACCTTTTATTTTCAGAATTTCCAATTTGGTATTTGATTGAGGGTTTTTAATTTGCTCTTTTTCTAGTTTTTTTTAATTGTAACCCTAATTCATTGATCTTCTCTTTCTCTATTTTATGCAAATAAGCATCTAGAGATATGAAGTTACCCCTTATAACTGCTTTGGCCATATCCCACAAATTTTGGTATGTTGTCTCATTATTGTCATTCTCCTGGATGAAATTATCGATTGTGTCTATAATTTGCTCTTTCACCCATTCATTCTTCAGGATTAGATTATTTAATTTCCAATTAATTTTTGGTCTATTTTCTCCTGGCCTTATATTACATGTGAGTTTTATTGCATCATGATCTGAAAAGGATACATTTACTATTTCTGCTTTTCTACATTTGATTTTGAGGGTTTTATGCCCTAACACATGATCAATTTTCGTATAAGTTCCATGAACCCCTCAGAAAAAAGTATACTCCCTTCCATCATCATTCAATTTCCTCCAGAGATCTGTCATACCTAACTTATCTAACATTTTGTTTATCTCCCTAACTTCTTTCTTATTTATTTTGTGGTTTGATTTATCTAATTCTGAGAGAGCAAGGTTGAGATCCCCCACTAGTATAGTATTACTGTCTATTTCTGTTAGTTTCTCCTCTAGGAATTTGGATGCTATACCACTTGGTGCATATATGTTTAGTATTGATACCGCTTCATTGTCTATGGTACCCTTTAGTAAAATATAGTTTCCTTCCTTATCTCTTTTAAATAGATCTATTTTTGCTTTTACTTGATCTAAGATAAGGATTGCTACCCCTGCTTTTTTTTTGTTCACTTGAAGCATAAAAGATTCTGCTCCAGCCCTTTACTTTCATTCTGTATGTATCTCTATGTTTTAGATGTGTTTCTTGTAAACAACATATTGTAGGATTCTGGCTTTTAATCCAGTCCTCTATCCATTTCCATTTTATGAGAGAGTTCATCCCATTCACATTCACAGTTAAAATGACTATATCTATATTTCCTGCCATCTTATTTACCCAAAGTTATATTTTTATCTTCCCTTTCCCCTTACTCCCTTCCCCCCTCCCCAGTATTTTAATTTTGATGACCGCCTCCCTTTAACAGTCCTCCCCCCTTTAGAATCCTCCCTCTTTTATACACCTTTCCCCTAATCCTTCTATTAATTTATCCTTTTCTTTTCCTCCTTTCCCTCCTACTTCACTATACAGAGGGCCAAGTTTTTCCCTGAAATCAAATGTGTCTGATATGCTCTTTTAGAGCCCAATCCAATGAGAGTAAGATTTACACAATATTCATCACCCTCCCTTCTTTCCCTCAATTATATTAGATTTTCTATGTCTCTTCATGAGACTTTGCCTTATTTTACCTCCTTTTTTTTACTTTATTTTACCTCCTTTCCCCTCCCCCCCTTTTTTTACAGTATGATATACCTTCCACCTCTAATTTCTTTTTGATTATTATCGAAGTAAAATCAAATTATACCCCCATTCTTTAAGGATACCCCTAGTAGAGATATAGTTCTCGATAGTTCTTTCCTTTTTACCTTTTTACGCTTCTCTAGAGTTCTGTGTTTGGAGGTCAAATTTTTTGTTCAGATCTGGTCTTTTTATTAGAAATAGGTGAAATTCTCCTGTATCATTAAATGACCATCTTCTTCCCTGGAAGATGATGCTCATTCTAGCTGGATAGCTTATTCTTGGCTGTAATCCAAGTTCTTTTGCCTTTCGGAATATCTGATTCCAGGCCCTTCTATCCTTCAATGTGGAAGCTGACAGATCCTGTGTAATTCTAATGACAGTTCCTCGGTATTTGAACTATTTTTTTTCTAGCAGCTTGTAATATCTTTTCCTTGGTGCGATAGTCCTGAAATTTGGCCATGATATTCCTTGGGGTTTTAATTTTGGGGTCTCTTTCAGGAGGTGATCAGTGGATTCTTTCAATACCAACTTTGCCTTCTCATTCTAGAGCATCAGGGCAATTCTCTTTCATGATTTCTTGGAAGATCGCATCAAGTTTCTTTTTTTCATCGTGGCTTTCAGGGAGTTCAATAATCCTTAGATTGTCTCTCCTGGATCTGTTTTCCAAGTCAGTTGTTTTTACTAGGAGATATTTCATATTTTCTTCTATTTTTTTCATTTTTTTGTTTTTATTTGACTGATTCTTGAAGTCTTATTGAGTCATTCATTTCAATTTGTTCAATTTTAATTTTTAAGGTATTATTTCCTTCAGTTATCTTTTTTAGCTCCTTTTGTAACTAGCCAATTGAATTTTTTGGTCATTGCATTCTTTTTCCATTTTGCCAATTTTATTTTTCAGTGAATTGTTGTCTTTTTCCAATTCACTAATTTTATTTTTCAGTGAATTGTTATCTTTTTCCAATTCACTATTTTTATTTTATAGTGAGTTGGTGACTTTTTCCAATTCACCAATTTTGTTGTTCAGTGAATTGTTGTCTTTTACCAATTCACTAATTTTGTTTTTCAGTGAATTTTTGTCTTTTTCCGATTCACCAGACTTATTTTCCAGTTTTTCACATCTCTGTTGCAGGGCGATGTTTCCTTCTTGCACTGCTCTCAGTTTATTTCCCCAATCTTCTTCTAGCTCTCTTTTGAGATTCTTTATGCAATCTTCCAGGTAAGCCTTCTGAAAGGGAGACCAGCTTAAGTCCACCTTTGTGGCTTTATCTGGGATTGTTTTCAGAATCTCCGGATCTGGGGACTGCTCTAGTTTCTCTCCGTAAAAGCTGTCTATGATGAGAGCTCTCTTCTTCTTGCTCATGATGTTTAGCTGAGGTATCAGTCACCAGCAGGGAATTCTGCAGCAGCAGCAGTGCCAGCAGTGGCAGCGGCGGCAGCAGCAGCAGTGGTGGCAACAGCAGCAGCAGCAGCAGCAGCAGCAGCAGCAGCAGATGCGATTTCAATTTGCCCTGGGGCTAGATCCGCACTAGGACCACACTTTCAGCTGCTCTCAATCCACCCTTTATCAAAGGTAGACCTGCCAAAGCACCTGCCTGCAAGCAGAGCAAAGTGGCCCAAGGGTCTCCCAGGGACTTCCTGGTAGCCTAAAATCTTCTGGTCCATCCCAGCCCCAGACTTGCACCCCGGCTGCGCACTGGCGTCTGAGTGCCGGGCGCTGCTCGATCCCCTGCCCGTCTAAAACTGACCTCAAAAGTTCTTTCAAAGTAGATATTTGATAGAAGTGCGTTGTAGTCCAAGTTTTTGGTGAGGCCCTCACTCCAGAACCAGTTCAGAGGCTCAGTTTGTCTGTATCTGAGGGAAGGTCTCAGGAGCTTACAGAGAACACTGTCTGCAGTTCGCCATCTTGGCTCCGCCCCCACTTCTATTGTTAATCCAAGGAATATGTATAAACAAAATTTTTTCTGGCTTCACAGTCATAACTGCCACTCCATCAATGACAAAATTTTAATTTCTGCAAGAGATTTAAAAACCACAGAATAAACCTAACAAAATATTTTCAAATATTGACACTTTCAATCAAGGCCTATGATCTTGCATAATTAAAATATTACCCTTTAGAGCTGTATAAAATTGTTAAAAATGCAAGGTCTCATCATTACTTTTCTTCTAATAATATTCCCTTTTGATGACTCATAAGGATATGGAGGTAATCTTGGGTTACCAAAGGCTATTCTTGGAGAGTACAAATTCTAGTATGTCCAATGAAATTGGAAAGGATTTGAATATAGACCCAGTGATGGATTGTTTGTCTATAAGAATACAAAGTCTTTGAAGATAGGACTTTTTCACTTTTGTCTTTGTGTCTGATACTTAGCACAGAGTCTGATATATAGTTAATCCTTAATAAATACTGACTAAATGATTGATTGTTATTTAAGGATGAGCATATCTAAATTTGGAGAGAATAACTAATAGGTTAACTGTGGGACAATGAATTGTGTAACTACAGCAACTCTTTTAAGTACTGATAGCACATTGTAGAGTAGTTGAAGTCTATATTGACAGAAAGAGAACATACTCTATGTCAATTACTGATGCTTGTGGCATGATGTAGTATTATTGTTTAGTAGAACTCCAACCAGGACCCCAATTAATTAAGAAATTGACTGTACTTCCTGGTTAAGGATATTTGAGCATAAAGACATTGACCCATCATTGGCAAATCTTATTCTTTAATTTGTTTTTAGAACAGTAAAGATGAATTTGTGCTGATTTGTGTATATACTCTCACCTAATGCTCCTTGAGACTAAACATTTACAAGACAACCAACCCAAATTAGAAGTATACTTTTTATCACAAAATAAAATTAGTCTACATGGTGATGGAGTATATAATTTTGAATCATAGGGTGATAGGATCATCAAACTAGATCAGGAATAGCTCTCAGGAGCCATCTATTTCAACTTCCTCATTTTATGCAAAGGGAACCTGAGGGTCATGGAAAATAAATGGTTTTTCCAAGATCCCACAAGTATTAAACATCAGGGGCCAAGAATGAACCAAGTTCTTCTCAGTATAGAATCAGTGCTTTGTTTTTGTTTGCTTCTTTTTTTTTCCCCAACATACTAAACTACTTCTATTGACTCTCTTTAGTCATTTGAGGTAGCTGAACATAATCAGTTATATAAAATAGCAGGCAGGTATGAATTTGCTAGCATGCTTTAATTGCTATTTAGGACACCAGAGAAGGAATAATTCATGTGTATTACTAACAGAAGAAAATGTAGGGGCGGAAACAAGATGGCGAACTGCAGACAGCATTCTCTGTGAGCTCCTGAGACCTTCCCTCAGACCCAGGCAAATTGAGCCTCTGAACTGGTTTTGGAGTGAGGGCTCCACCAAACACTTGGACTACAATGCACTTCTATCAACAATCTATTTTGAAAAAACTTTGGAGAAGGTTAGCCTCAGGGGAAATCAGCCGCTGGGTGTGATCAGAGGCCAGCCGGGGCGGAAGTCAGGGCTCTATAGAGGGGAGGATTTTAGGCACCCAGGAAGCCCCTGGGAGATGCCTGGGCCACTTTGCTCTGCTTGCAGGCAGGTGCTTTGGCATATCTGCCTTTGGTAAGGGCTGCATTGAAAGTAGCTGAAAATGTAGTCCTAGTGCGGCTCTAGCATGATCAGCCCCAGAACTGACCTCGAAAAACTGCCCCAGGGCAAATACAAACCGCTGCAGTATTCCCTGCTGGTGACTGATACCTCAACTCAAAAGCATGAGTAAGAAGCAAAAGAGAGTTCTCACCATAGACAGCTTTTATGGAGAAAAAATAGAACAGTCCCCAGATCCTGAGATTCTGAAAACAATCCCAGATGAAACCACAAAGGCAGACTTAAGTTGGTCTCCCTTCCAGAAGGCTTACCTGGAAGATTGCATAAAGAATCTCAAAAGAGAGCTAGAAGAAGAATGGGGAAATAAATTGAGATCAGTGCAACAGAGATATCAAAAACTGGAAAATAGGACTGGTAAATTGGAAAAAGAAAACAATTCACTGAAAAACAAAATTGGTGAATTGGAAAAAATCACCAATTCACTGGAAAATAAAAATGGTGAATTGGAAAAAGAAAACAATTCACTGAAAAACAAAACTGGGAAAATGGAAAAAGAATGCATTGAATCAAGAAATTCAATTGGCCAGCTACAAAAGGAGCTAAAAAAAGATAACTGAAGGAAATAATACTTTAAAAATTAAAATTGAACAAATAGAAGTAAATGACTAAATAAGACTTCAAGAATCAGTCATACAAAAACAACAAAACAAAAAAATAGAAGAAAATATGAAATATCTCCTAGGAAAAACAACTGACTTGGAAAACAGATCCAGGAGAGACAATCTAAGGATTATCGGACTCCCTGAAAGCCACGATGAAAAAAAGAACCTGGATGCTATTTTCCAGGAAATCATGAAAGAAAATTGCCCTGATGCTCTAGAATCAGAAGGCAAAATTGGCATTAAAAGAATTCACTGATCACCTCCTGAAAGAGACCCCAGAATTAAAACCCCAAGGAATATCGTGGTCAAATTTCAGGACTATCGCACCAAGGAAAGGATATTGCAAGCAGCTAGAAAGAAACAGTTCAAATACCGAGGAACTGTAATTAGAATTACACAAGATCTGTCAGCTTCCACATTAAAGGATCGAAGGGCCTGGAATCAGATATTCCGAAAGGCAAAAGAACTTGGATTACAGCCAAGAATAAGTTATCCAGCTAGAATGAGAATCATCTTCCAGGGAAGAAGATGGTCATTCAATGATACAGGAGAATTTCACCTATTTCTAATGAAAAGACCAGATCTGAACAAAAAATTTGACCTCCAAATACAGAGCTCAAGAGAAGCATAAAAAGGTAAAAAGGCAAACTCTTGAGAACTATATTTCTACTATAGGTATCCTTAAAGAATGGGAGTATAATTTGATTTCTCTTTGATAATAATGGAAAAGAAATTAGAGGTGGAAGGGATACCATACTGAAAAAGAAAAAGGGTGGGTGGAAGGAAGCAAAATAAAGTAATAATAAAGGAGGTAAAATAAGGCAAAATCTCATAAAGAGACATAGAAGATCTAATATAATTGAGGGAAAAAAGGGAGGGTGATGAGTATTTTGTAAACCTTACTCTCATTAGATTGGACTGTAAGAGAGTATATCAGACACATTTGGCTTCAAAGAAATTCCTGACCCTCCTTGTGGGAAGGTGGGAGGGAAAGGAGAAAAGGAAAGGGATAAACTAATAGAAGGATTAGGGGAAAGGTATAAAGGGGAGGGAGGGACTCTAAAGGGGAGAGGACTGTTGGTGGGAGGTGGTCATCAAAAATAAAGTACTGGGGAGGGGAGAAGGGAGAGAGGGGAAAGGGAAGAGAAAATCATAACTGGGTAAATAAGATGGCAAGGAATACAGATATAGTTATTTTAACTGTGAATGTGAATGGGATGAACTCTCCCATAAAACGGAAACGGATAGCAGATTAGATTAAAAGCCAGAATCCTACAATATGTTGTTTACAAGAAACACATCTAAAACATAGAGATACATACAGAGTGAAGGTAAAGGGCTGGAGCAGAATCTTCTATGGTTCAGGTGAACAAAGAAAGGCAGGGGTAGCAATCCTTAACTCAGATCAAGTAAAAACAAAAATAGATCTAATTAAAAGACATAAGGAAGGAAACTATTTTACTAAAGGGTACCACAGACAATGAAGCGGTATCAATGCTAAACATATATGCACCAAGTGGTATAGCATCCAAATTCCTAGAGAAGAAACTAACAGAGATGCAAGGAGGAATAGACAGTAATACTATACTAGTGGGGGATCTCAAGCTTGCTCTCTCAGAATTAGATAAATCAAATCACAAAATCAATAAGAAAGAAGTTAGGGAGGTAAACAAAAGGCTAGAAAAGTTAGGCATGATAGATCTCTGGAGGAAATTGAATGGGGATAGAAGGAAGTATACTTTTTTCTCAGGGGTTCATGGAACTTATATGAAAATTGATCATGTGTTAGGGCATAAAAACCTCAAAATCAAATGTAGAAAAGCAGAAATAGTAAATGCATCCTTCTCAGATCATGATGCAATAAAACTCACATGTAATATAAGGCCAGGAGAAAATAGACCACAAGTTAATTGGAAATTAAATAATCTAATCCTGAAGAATGAATGGGTGAAAGAAAATGTAAAGTCAACCAAATCTCATTAAGCTGCTTTCAAATATTAATGGAACTAGGGACATTTAGCCTATAGAAGAGTGGCTCATAACAACATGGTCATTATTAAGGGGAAAAAATGCAGGATTTTCATTTAGAAAAAGACAGACCTACTATCTATGGGAATCAGAATTTTGATTTCATATTTTCTAACAATCATACCTTTCCAAAAATGGGAATTTAAGGAAATAATCAATTCCCTCTCTCCAAGGATAAAGTATCCCTTGTATGTGCCAACATTGAACTTTTTATTTGTGTCTTTAATTGATTCTCTTTAGTCATCTTTGGTAGCTGCTTCTTCAGATCAATTTTTCTCTCTCACTCATTTTCAACTTGTTCTTATTTACTGTCTTCAAACACACCCAGATCTTGTCCATTTTAAGAAAACAAAATCAAAGCAAAAAATAAAAATACCCAAATATCCTTTACTGGTTTTTACCATCCCCTCGAGGTCCTTCATAATCTCTCCTTCCTTTAATAGTCATATTCCTACCAAAAAATATAATAATCTCACATCCCATTTCTTCTTCAACCCTTTACAATCTGGTTTCTTTCCAGCCACTTGACTTAGTCTTGTTGTTCAACTGTTTTCAGCCATGTCTGACTCTCTGACTCCATTTGGTGTTTTCTTAGCAAAGACATTGGAGTAGTTTGCCATTTACTACTCCAGCTCATTTTATTGCTATATGTATTTGCTAATTCTAGTGACCTTTTCTCCATGTACCATATCCATTTTGAGCTTGGTGTGATATTCAGTATAAGGTGATTATTTTAAATCTAATTTCTACAATCTACTTTCAAGCTTTTCTGACTTTTTTTTTCAAAAGAGAAAGTTTTTCCCCAAGTAATTTGTCTTCTCAAGTTTATGGAAAACTTATTTGATTCTGATGTCTATTTCCTCCTTATTTAATTTGTTTCACTGATTTCACTTTCTATTTTAACAAGTATGTAATTGTTTGATGATTAAAACTTTATACTACAATTTGAGATCAACAAATATTATTTCTCCTTCATTCTCATTTTTCTTTATTATTTCCTTCCATAGCCTAGATTTTTTTTTGTTTGTTTCTGTCAAATGAATTTCCTCCTGATATTTTGATTGGTATATCACTGTATCTGTCTATTAATTTTAGTAGCATTGTCATTGTTTTATTGATTTGGCTCAGGGATGAACAATGCCTAGCCCCCTACTTATCTAGGTTATTATTAATTAATTAATTAATATGAATCAATAAGGAATATTTTCTACTTATATCTATAGAGGTCTTGAGTGTGGCTTGGTAGGTTGGCTCCTAGATAATTTTTCAAAATTTTGTTTTGTTTTCCAAATGGAACTATTTTTTAAATTATATCATCTTAAATTTTATTTGTGCTCTATAAAAAGGCTACTGGATTTTATACATATTTTTCATCCTCTTGCATTAATAAAATTCTTAGTTACTTAAATGAGTTTTATTGTTGATTCTGTAGGATTTACTAAAAACAATTCTCTTATTTTCCAGTAAATGGAATGGTTTTATCTCATCTTTGCTTATATTTACTCCTTTTCTTTTTTTTCATTTTGTGGCTCTTTTTAACATTTTTTAGAACTGTGTCAAAATACAAAGAAAAAAAACACATATTCTTGCCTTATTTATTTTATTTCTTTGCCACTTGAGTGGCACAATGGTTAGGACCAGGAGTTAGGAAAAGGCATCCCCCTGAGTTAAATCAGCTTTAGATACTTACTAGCTATGTGACCTTGGAGAAGTCACTTAACCCTTTCTGCCTCAGTTTCCTCATCCATAAAATGACCTGGAGAAGGAAATGGCAAGCCACTCCAGTAACTTTGCAAGAAAACCCCAAATAAGGTCACAAAGAGATGGATGCTGCTGAAACAACATCTGTAGAAAAAAAGAAATGGGAAAAAAAAGAAAAAACTTCATTTCAACAAAGCTAGCAATCACACCAACCAAATCTGACAGTATTTGCAATGCTTCTTTACAATTTTTCCAGAGACTTGTTCTTCCAATGAAATATTTTACATTTTCTTCTTTTTTCCCCTCTTTCTTGTTTCTTGATGTCTCATGGAATCATTAGTTTCCCTTTGCCCAATTCTAATATTTTTAATTTATTTTGTAAGATTCTCTAAGTACAACAACATATCATCTATAAAGAGTCATAGTTTTGTTTCATCATCATCTAATTCATTTAAATTCTATTCTAATTCATTTCTTTCACTTCTCTTATTGCTATAGTTATCATTTCTAGTACAATATTAAATAGTAGAGATGATAATGGGCACCCTTGTTTCACTTGTGATTATATTGGGAAAGCTTCCACCTTCCTCCTATTATTAATAATTATTGCTGATGAATTAGAGATATGAAATATTGCTCATCAATTTAAGGAATGTTACCTTTATTTCTTTGCTCTCCCATGCTTTTAAGAAGAATGGATGGTGTATTCTGTGAAAGATTTTTCTGCATGTGTTGAGATAATCATATGGTTTCTATTGCTTTTCTTATTGATATGGTCAATTATTCTTATAGATTTCTTAGTATTGAAACTGCCCTGCATTCCTCCTATAAATCCCACAGGTCACAGTGTGTGATCCTTATGATTTACTGCTATAATCTCTTTGTTAGTATTTTACTAATGTAAGGAATCAGAGATACACATTTTCCCACTTAGACTGCTTTACATAATTTTTGATAAGTAGTTTAGTCATTGTTATTTTTATTAATGAATTTATCAATTGTTTGTGTGATTTATTCTTTGACCTATTCATTTTTTAGGATTAGATTATTTAATTCCCAATTAACTTTTTTCTGTTGTGCATTACTGAATGTAATATTTATTGCCTTATGATCTAAAGAGCATGTATTCACTATTTCTGCTTTTCTTCATTTGGGTGTGAGGTGTTTGTGTCATGATCATGGTCAATTTTTGTGTGGTTGCTGTGTACAGATGAGAATTACCATTTAATTTTCAGACCTAACTTTTCCAGAATTTTATTCACCTCTTTAGTTTCTTTCTTGTTTATTATTTTGTTTAGATTAGTCTAGTTCTAAGAGAAAAGAGTTGAGGTTCCCCATTAGTACAGTTTTATTATCTATGTCTTCTTATAACTCATTCAACTTCTCCTTCTAAATTTAGATGCTCTACTACTTGGTGTATATATTTTAAGAACAGATATGACTTCATTGTCTACGGTAACTTTCAGCAAGATAGTTTCCTTCCTTATCTCTTTTAATTAGATGTATTTTTGCTTTTACTTTGCCTGATATTATGATTGCTATCCCTTCTTTCTTTGTTTAAGCAGAAGAATAATAAATTCTACTCCAGCCTCTTACCTTTACCCTGTATATATCTCTTGCCTCAAATGTGTTTCTTATCAACAACATATTAGATTCTGATTTTTTTGAGTAGATTCCCATCAGTTGGGAAATGGCTAAACAAGTTGTGGTTTATGAAGGTAACGGAATATTATTGTTCTATAAAAAATGCTAAACAAGCTGGTTTTAGAAAGGCCTGAAAACACTCATATTTATGGAGTTATGCTGAGCAAAACAAACAGAACCAGAAATACATTGTACACAATAATAGCAAGAATAAGTGATAATAAAATATGAAAGGCTTGATTCTTCTTGGTGGTTCAATGATCCAAAGTAAACCCAGTAGACTTTGGCCAGAAAATGCCATCTGCATTCAGAGAAAGAACTAAAAAGACTGAATATAAATCAATACATGCTATGTTCACTTTTTTCTTTTTTTTATATCTCTCCCATGGTTTTCCCCTTTTACTGTGACTTTTCTCTGCCATAAAGTAATGTGTATTTTAAAATTTCAAAAAAGTAGGCAATAAGGGAAAAAAATTATGATTTTTAATCCATTTTGCTGAGTACTTCCTTTTTATGGATGAATTCATCCTATTCACATTTATAGTTATGATAATTAATTGGGTATTTCCCTCCTGCTATTTTTCTTCTGTTTCACCACTTTCTATTTCTTCCCCCCTCATCTTTTAATTATGAAAGCTTGAAAGTCTTATAGTTCATTAAATATCCATTTCCCCCCTAAAAGATTATATTCAATTTTGCTGGGGAGGTTATTTTTGTTTGTAATCCCAATTCCTTTGCCTTCTGGTATAGCATACCACAAGTGCTGCAGTTCTTTAATGTGGAAGCTGTCAAATTGTATATAATTTTGACTGTAGCTCCATAGTATTCAAATTGTTTCATTTTTGCCACTTGCAGTAATTTTTCTTTGATCTGTGAGTTCTGGAATTTGGTTATGGTGTTCCTGGATATTTTCATTTTAAAATCTCTTTTAGTGGTGGATTCTTTCAATTTCTATTTTATTCACTAGTTCCAATATATCAGAACAGTTTTCTTTAATACTTTCTTGAAAGGTGTTGTCCAGGGTTTTTGGTAGTGTTGTTTGTTTGTTTTTCTTTTCTTTTTCTTTTCTTTTTGATCATGGCTTTCAGGTATTCCAGTAATTCTTTTCTCTCTTAGATCTATTTTCTAGGTCAGCTGTTTTAGGTTTTTTTTTTCCAATGAGATCTTTCATATTTTATTCTTTTAAAAATTTGGGGCAGGGGGGATTCTGGGAAGATGGAGGACTATACCTCTTGGTTTGGAGGTCCTGGTCAAAGTGGAGAGATGAAGGGAAGCATGAGGCACCATCCCTCCATTCCACAATTAGAGGTATCTGCACTAATACCTCTTATTTTAAAAAAAAATGAACCAGCAAAGAACATTGAAACATGTTATGGGGACAGGAAAGACTAGAATTTATCTTTAGAGGAGGACACTTGAGTAAAAACAAACAAACAAACAAACTTAAAAAAATTTTATTTTTCTAACCCAAAGAGTAACATGAAATAGCTCCCAGACCAGAGAGAATTTTTAGAACTCAAAAAAAGTATTCAAAAATCAAATGAGAGACATTGGGGAAAAAAACTAAAGAAAAAAAATTAAAACCATTCAAAAAAAGAAAACAGGTTATGAAGGTGCTCCAAATCACTACTGATCAGAATAATGAAAATTAAGATAACTCTGAGGTACCACTACACACCTGTCAGATTGGCTAAAATGACAGGAAAAGATAATGATGAATGTTGGAGGGGATGTGGGAACACTGGGACACTGATACATTGTTGGTGGAACTGTGAACGGATCCAACCATTCTGGAGAGCAATTTGGAACTATGTTCAAAAAGTTAGTGCATACCCTTTGACCCAGCAGTGTTTCTATTGGGCTTATATCCCAAAGAGATCTTAAAGGAGGGAAAGGGACCTACATATGCAAGAATGTTTGTGGCCAGCCCTTTTTGTAGTGGCTAGAAACTGGAAACTGAATGGATGCCCATCAATTGGAGAATGGCTGAATAAATTATGGTATATGAATGTTATGGAATATTATTGTTCTATAAGAAATGACCAGCAGGATGATTTCAGAGAGGCCTGGAGAGACTTGCATGAATTGATGTTGAGTGAAATGAGCAGAACTAGGAGATCATTGTACATGGCAACAACAAGACTATATGATGATCAATTCTGATGGACATGGCTCTCTTCCACAATGAAATGTTTCAAACCAGTTCCAATTGTTCAGTGAAGAAAGCCATATACACTCAGAGTGATGGATATGAAATATTGACCACAACATAGCATTTTCATGCTCTCTATTGATGTTTGCTTGCATTGTGTTTCCTTTCTCAGATTTTTTTGTCTTGTAGATACAATTTTTCTTACACAGCAAGATAAGTGTGGAAATATATATAAATATATTCTATTTGTCAAGTATTTTAACATAATTAACATGTAGTGGACTTCTTGCCATTTAGGGGAGGGGGGAGATTGGGGGGGAGGAAATTTGTAACAGAAAGCTTTGTAAGGGTAAATGTTGAAGAATTACCCATACATATGTTTTGCAAATAAAAAGCTTTAATAAAAAAATTAAAAAAAAAAGAAAGGTTATGGGAAAAAAAAGTTAGAATTAACCAATTAGAAAAGGGGGTACAAACTTGTCAAGTACTTCAACATTATTGACATGTAGTGAACTTCCTGCCATCTAGGGGAGGGGAGGGGACTGGGGGTAAAATTTGTAATGGAAAGCTTTGTAAAGATCAATGCTGGGGAACTACCCATACATATGTTATACAAATAAAAAGCTTTAATTAAAAAAAAAACGAAAAGAAAAGGGGGTACAGAATTTCAAAGATGAAAGTAACTCCTTGAAAATTAGACTCTGGCAAGGGGATGCCAGTGAAACTATGAGAGACCAAGGAATAGCAAAACAGATTATAGAGAATGAAAAAATGGAACAGAATGTGAAATATTTCAGAAGCAAAACAACAGATCTGGAGAACAGATCAAGAAAAGAAAAAAACTAAGAATAATTGGATTGCCATAAAGTTCTGACTAAAAAGAAAAGCCTTATACAAAAATGCAAGAAATAATTCTAAAAAATTGTTCCAGAGTGATAGAATATGAAGGGAAATAGAAAAAGAAGAAATTCACAGATCACCACCTTAAAGAGATTGTTTTGGAAAACACATAGGGATATTATTGCCAAATTTCAGAATTCCAAATCAAAGAGAAAATTTTTCTAGAATCAAGAAAATAAAACAATTCAAAGCTGGAGCTACAATTAGAATTGTACAAGATTTATCAGTGGCTACAACAAAAGACCATAGATCTTGGAATCATTATTTATAAACAAGTAAAAGAATGAGGATGTGGCCAAAAAAAATATCATTTACACCAAAATTATCTCTAATTTTCAATGAGGAAAAACAGACATTCAATGACCCTGCAAATTTTCAGGATTTTCTATCAACCAAACCTGAACTTAGCAGAAAATTTAACATATAAGAGCCAATATCAAAAGGCAGTTTTAAGGAACTCAACATAGACAAACTGAACGTGAACAAATTGTTTATTTTTTAAACATGAAAATGTAATCTTTATGTTTAAGATTTATATCAACAATAGGGTAAGCTCAAAAGAAAGATTATCAGAGTAAAGGCAAAAATGGTAATCATGTTCTACAAATGAGGTACAGAGGAAGACTAGACACAGAAACATTAGAGCAGGAAAAGGGTTTGTACTTCTGAAAGCCTACTCACATCAGGAATGGGTTCAATAGACAACACTATATACATACCATGAAGGGTATAGCACCCTCCCAAATCTACATAGAAATGAGAGGAGGGATAGTGGGTGGGGAAGCAAAAAGTGAGGGAAGAAGACAAGGGAGAGATTTCTGGGTGGGGGAGGTTTAGTAATAGCAAGACAATTATGGAGCAGATATTAATGAAAAAGTAAACAGAGATAGGGAAAAAATAGAAAATAAAACCTAAATAAAATTAAATTTTAAAATACAAATATTTTTTTTAAAAAAATATATAAAAATGAACACATAATTAAATTTTGTTTTATTGTATCTTGATTCTTACAGTCATTAGCTTTCACTTGATCAATTTTAATTTTTAAGAAATTTTCTTGGAGGTTGGATCCAAGATGGCGAACTGCAGACATCATTCTCTGTGAGCTCCTGAGACCTTCCCTCAGACCCAGACAGATTGAGCCTCCGAATTGGTTCTGGAGTGAGGGCTCCATCAAACACTTGGAGTACAACGCACTTTATCAAAAATCTATTTTGAAAGAACTCGGGAGAAGGTCAGTTTCAGACACACAGGGGATCGGCAGCTCGCTGCGATCAGACGCCAGCATGCCCAGGGTGGAAGATGGAACTGGGACGGAGCGGCGGATTTTAGGCATCCAGGAAGTCCCTGGGAGATGCTTGGGCCACTTTGCTCTGCTTGCAGGCAGGTGCTTTGGCAGATCTGCCTTTGGTAAAGGGTGGATTGAGAGAAGCTGAAAGCATGGTCCTAGTGCAGATATAGCCAGACCAGCCCCACACCAGAAGTCAACTCCACGAACTGCCCCAGGGCAAATTGAAACAGCTACCTGTCTGGCATTTGTTCCTCAGCTCAAAAACATGAGCAAGAAGCAGAAGAGAGCTCTCACCAAAGACAGCTTTTACAAAGAGAAAGTAGGGCAGACCCCAGATCCTGAGGTTCTGAAAACAATCCCAGAGGAAGCCACAAAGGTGGACATGAACTGGTGCCCCTTTCAAAAGGCTTACCTGGAAGATTGCATAAATAATCTCAAAAGAGAGCTAGAAGAAAAATGGGGAAATGAATTGAGATCAGTGCAAGAAGAAAATAACGCCCTGCAAGAGAGATGTGAAAAATAGTAAAAAAAAAAAAAAAAAAGAAAGAAAAAAAAAGAAAAAAGAAAAAAGAAAGAAAGAAATTTTCTTTTGAGTTTTTGTTCTTCCTTTTCCATTTGACCAATTCTATTTTGGGGGAGCTATTTTTCTTAGTAAATTTTTGTATGTTTTTTCCCATGCTATTAACTTTTTCTTTTCATGATTCTCTTGTATTATTCTCATTTATTTCCCCAATTTTCTTCTATTTTTCTAATTTCCTTTTAAAAAGATTCATTAAACTCTTCTAATATTTTGGGGAGCCTGAAATCATATTAGATTTTTCTTTTAAGCTTCACATGTAGCCATTTTGCCATTATTTTATTCTATAAGTTTATGCCTTTGTCTTCCCTATCACCATGGTAATTTTCCATAGTCAAATTCTTTTTTTGTTTTTTGTTTTTTTGTTGTTGTTGTTTACTTTTGGCTCTTTTTTTCTGCTCTTTTTCTACTTGTGCTTTTTTGTTTTGTTTTAATGTTAATGTTTTAATGTTAGATTTGGGCTCTGGTCTATCCTGTTCCAAGATTTTTGTGCTGGAGCTCTGGGTCTTACTGCTGGCTTCCACTAGTCTTCAAATCTTAACAGTTTGCTTTTGCTGGAGGGTAGTCTATAATTTATAGTAAATGTTGGGATTAGCTCCTGATCTATCCCAAAGGTAGGACCTTGCTACTGGGTTGCTATTGTAATAGAGTCTTTATAATTGTGTTCATATAATTCTCAGGTTTATCTTGGCAGATAGATTCCCAAGTATTTTATTTTGTCTATAGTAATTTTAAATGGAATTTCTCTTTCTATCTCTTGCTTTTGGGCTTTGTCAGTAGTAGATGCTAATGATTTGTGTGAGTTTATTTTACATCCTGCAATTTTGCTAAAGCAGTGAATTGTTTCCTGTAGGTGTTTGGATGATTTCCTAGGATTCTCTAAGTATATCATCATATTATCTGTTAAGAGTGGTAGTTTTATTTCCTCATTGCCTATTATAATTCCATTAATTTCTTTTTAAGCTAAAATTTCTAGTACAATGTTGAATAATAGCAGTGATAATGGGCTTCCTTGTTTCACTCCTGATCTTATTCTGAAGGCATCTAGCTTCTCTCCATTAAAAATAATTCTTGCTCTAGATTTTAGATAAATACTGCAAATTATTTTAAGAAAAGCTTTCTTTATCCCTATGCTCTCTGATGTTTTTGATACTAATGACTACTATATTTTCTCAAAAGCTTTTTCCATATCTATTGATATTATCATATGATTTCTGTTGATTTTGTTATTGATATGGTTGATAACGGTAATAGTTTTCCTGATGTTGAACCAACCCTGCTATCCTGATATAAATCCCACTTGGTCATAGTGTATTATCCTGATGATAAATTACAGTAATCTCTGCTAATATTTTGTTTAAAAAAATTGCATCAATGTTCATTAGGGAGATCGGTTTGTAATTTTCTTTCTCTGTTTTGGCTCTTTCTGGTTTAGGTATCAGTGCCATATTTGTGGCATAGAAGAAATTTGACAGTTCTCTTTCTTTATCTGTTTTTCCAAATAGTTTACATACTATTGCAATTAATTGTTTGTTAAATATTTAGTAGAATTCACTTGTGAATATAGCTGTCCTTTGACATTTTTCTTATTATTCATTAATGACTTGTTCAATTTCTTTTTTAAAAATGTGACTACTTAAGTATTTTATTTCCTCTTCTTTTACCCTGGGCAATTTATATTTTTGTAAATATTCACTCATTTCAGTTATATTGCCAGACTTGCTGTTATACAGTTGGGCAAAATAGCTCCTAGTTATTGCATTAATTTCTTTTTCGTTGGTGGTAAGTTCACCCCTTTCATTTTTGATGCTGGTGATTTGGCTTTTTCCTTCCCTTTTTTTTTTGCTCAAATTAACCAAAGGTTTATCTATTTTGTTAGTTTTTTCATAAAACCAACTATTAGTTTTATTTACTAGTTCAATAGTTTTCTTAGTCTATTTTATTAATCTCTCCTTTGAGTTTCTAAATTTCTAATTTGTTATTTAATTGGAGGTTTTTAATTTGGTCTTTTTCTAGCTTTTTTAGTTGCATGCCTAATTCATTGATCTTCTCCTTCTCTATATTGTTTATGTAGCTATTTAGAAATATAAAATTTCCCCTAAGAACTGCTTTGGCTGCTTCCCATAGGTTTTGATATGTTGTCCCCATTAAAGTTATTTGCTTAGATGAAATTAAGCAATGTTTCTTTGATTTGCTGTTTGATCCACTCATTCTTTAGTTTTAGATTATTTAATTTCCAATTAGTTTTCAGTCTGTCTTTCCCTGGTTCCTTATTGAATATATTTTTTATTGCATTGTGGTCTGAAAAGGAAGTATTTCTTCTGCCTTTTTGCATTTGATTGTGAGGTTTTTATGTCCTAATACATAGTCAATTTTTGTGTAGGTGCCACCTACTGCCAAGAAAAAAGTGTATTCCTTTCTGTCTCTATTCAATTTTCTTTAGCGGTCTATCATATCTGGGTTTTCTAGGATCCTATTAACCTCCATAGTTTCTTTCTTGTTTATTTTGTGGTTAGATTTTTCTGATTCTGAAAGAGGAAGCTTGAGGTCCCACACTAATATAGTTTTGCTGTCTGCTCCTTCTTGTAACTGGCTAAAAATCTTCTCTAGGATTTGGCCTGCTTTACCACTTGGTGCATGCACATTTAGTATTGTTACTACTTCATTATTTCATGTACTCTTTATGAATATGTGCTTTCCCTCATCACTTTTAATAAGATCTATTTTTATTTTTGCTTTATCTGAGATCAGAATTACTACCCCTGCTTTCTATACTTCAGCTAAAGCATAATAATTTCTGTTCCAGTCTTTTACCTTTTCTCTGTATGTGTCTTTCTGTGTCAAATGTGTTTCTTGTAAATAACATATTTTAGGATTTTGTTTTTTAATCCACTCTACTAATTCCTTCCTCATTATGGAAGAGTTCATCCCATTCACATTCACAGTTATAAATACCAGCTTTGTATTTCCCTCCATCCTATTTTCTCTCCTGTATATACTTAGTTCTCTCTTTTCACCCTGTCCTCAGTTGTGTGTTTTTTACTCATCCTATCCACTACTTTATCTCCTATCACCCCTCCCCCCTTCTCTTAGTAATGTTTTTAACCCCTCTCCACCCACTGCCTTATTCTTCTATCAACCCTTCCCCACTTCTCTTACCATTTTCCCTAATGTTTCTGCCCTCCCTTCTACCCTGTCCTTCCCTTTTTGTCCTGTTTCTCCTCTTACTTTTTTATAGTGTTAGATAAATTTCTATACTCAACTGAATGATTAAATTATTCCCTCCTAAATTCAAAACTGATGAGATCAAGCTTCAAATAATGCTCATCATCCTTTCTTTCTTAGGGACAGCCCTAAGTCTTTTGCATCTCTTCATGGGAACTAATTGTTCCATTACACCTTTCCTTTCCTCTTTTTTCAGTACAATCCTTTGCCCACCCCTTAATGACTTTTTCTTTGATGTCATCACATCAGGGAACATTCACAACCACACCCTCAGTCCATCTGATGCCTCCCCATTTGCCCCTATGACAGATACAGTTCTTGAGCTACAGATATTGTTTTCCCATCTAAGAACATAAATAGTTTAACCTTTAAATATAAATATTGTCCCCTGTTTATCTTTCTATGGTTCTCTTGAGTTCTGTTTTTAGATTAGATTTTCTGTTTAGTTCTGCTTTTATCAATAAAAATGATTGAAAGTCCCTTACTTCATTGAAGCTCCATCTCCTCCCCTGAAAGATGATGCTGAATCCCATTGGGTAGTTAATTCTTGGTTGTAATCCTAGGTTCTTTGTCTTCTGGAATATGGTATTCCAGGCCCTCTGAGCCTTTATTGTAGAAGCTGCCAGATCCTGGGTAATTCTGACTGTTGATCCTTGATATTTGAATTGTTTTGTTTGCAGTATTTTTTTTTCTTGAAATTGTAGTTCTAGAGTTTCACAGCAATGTTACTGGGGGTTATCCTTGTGGGTTCACTTTCCAGAGATGACCCATGAATTTTCTCAATGAGTATTACCCCCCCTCTGTTTCTAGAATATCAGGGCAGTTTTCCTTAATGGCCTCTTATAGAATGCTATCCAGTTGCTTTTTTTGGCCATGGCCTTCAGATAGGCTAATCATTTTTAAATTATCTCTTCTGGATCTATTTTCCAGGTCAGCTGTTTTGCCAATGAGGTATTTCACATTTTCTTCCATTTTTTCCATTCTTTTTAATTTGTTTGACTGATTCTTGCTGTTCCACAAAGTCATTAGCTTCTATTTATCCTGTTCTAACTTTTAATGTGTGACTTTCTTTAGTTATCTTTTGTATCTTTTTTTTAATTTGGTTTATTATATTGTCTAAGAAATTGTTTTCTTCAGACACTGTTTTTCCATCCTTTTTCAAACTATTGACTCTCTAATGCATACATCTCATTTCTTCTTTTCTTCTACCTTTCTTATTTGTCTTTTGAAGTGTTTTATGAATATTTTCAAGAAGCCTCTTTGAACCTGAGTTTAATTTATATCACTTTTTGAGATTTCTTCTGTGAACATTCTGTCCTTGTCTGGGTTTGTGTTTTAGTCTGCCCTATCACCATAATAGCTTTCTATGGTCAAGATTCTTTTCTATTTCTTGCTCACTTTCTTTCCTTTTCTTTTGGTATTTCCTCTTTTTTTCACTTTTAAGGTGGAGCTCTGCTCCTGGGGTAAAGGTGGTTCTCTTCAAAGCTTCCTGTGCATCTCTGAACCTTGGCTTTGAGCACAGAGATCCCTGTGCTGAAGGCTCAAGGTTGACATCTTTGTTGTGGTCATTTTGCCTGCTCTGCTCAGGAAACAGTCTGGTTTCTCAGTATTTGACTTCTGAGCTGGGATTGGAAGCTACCCCACTGATTTGCTCCTCTACTGAGCCAGGATTGAGGGTCTTAGTTGCTGATTTACTATCATTAAGACCCTCTCACCAGCTTTCCCAAAGTCTATCTGAACTGGAGTGAACACCCTTTTCACCCCAGTGAGACTGAACTTTCTTGAAGATTTTTCAGTCTATCTTCATCTGGAGAGTGCTTTAGTTTCATCAAACTCTTGAAAGGCTTGGTTTCATGTGGTTTTTCAAGGAAACTGGGAGAGTTAGAGTAGCTTCCTGACTCTGCCATCTTCTTTTTTACTTAATTTTAAAAATCTATTTTGATGCTTTTCAGGAATTCTTATAATGTGTGTCCAATTCAGATTTCTTTTCTTTTCCTTTTTTTATTAAAGCTTTTTATTTACAGAACATATGCATGGGTAATTTTTCAACACTGACCCTTGCAAAGCCTTGTGTTCTAAATTATCTCCTCTTTCCCCCCTCCCTCCCTTAGATGGCAGGTAATCCAATACATGTTAAATATATTAAAATATATGTTAAATCCAATATATGTATACATCCAATTCACTTTTCTTTGAGGCTTTGCCTAGTTGTTTTATCATCAATATTTTCTTCTAAGTTTATATCTTGATCTTTCTTATCACCAGAATATACCTTAGATACTTTCTATAGTAAAATTCTTTGTTGCTGTTGTTTCCTTACTTCTCCAGCCTATTTCTTAATTTTTAAATTTAGTTTAAAATTGGGCTCTGCTCCTGAGGAGCACCTTTCTAAGCTTCACTTTTTTTTCTGTTTTCAGAACTATTTCTAAGAATCTGTAAGTTTTCAGTGCTTCCAAGGTGGTATCATCTAAGAAGGGATGTAATCATTGTTTTACTGATTTGTGCTCTGTTCTTTACCCAAAAAATTATCTTGCTCCCATGTACCCATAATTGCTAGTGCTCCTCTTGGCCCTAGGACTGTGACTACATCTGCTGATGTTTTGTAGTCAGAAGCTCCCCTGTTCCTTTTGGTCTTTTAACTAAGACCAGCTCTCTTCTCTTCCATGGAACTGTGGCTAGGGTTCCTGTTCCCCCACAGCTGCAAATTCTAGTATTCCCCTTCCCTTTGGAGGTGTGACCTAGAACTGTATGTGAGCAATTCAAAAGGATCCTACACTCAGAGCCAGCAAAGGGTCTCTTATAATATCTTTCTGATCAGTTTTCTGATCCCCTCCTTATCCTTTCTGGATGAGAGCTCTTAAATTTGCTGCTGGTGGTGCTGCTGGTGCATTCTGGTTGGCCCCCAGTCCAGGGTCACACTCCTCTCAGGCTGACATCTTGAGCTATCACTGGAAAAATGCCTCATCTTGACTTTTGTTGGCTCTGCCAGGCTAGAATTTATTTTGAGAGGGACTTATTTTAAAGTTGTTTGGAAGGGAATTGTGGGATAGTTCATTTGAGTTATTTTCTGTACTCTTATCATTTGGCTCCACTCCTGAGTGCTTTAACTCTTGAAAAATACTATACATATACATATAGACACATACGCATAATGCATGTATTATGCATGTATGCATATACATATGCATAATTTCACTTGAACTTAAATATACCCATGGAAAGTTAGTATCTAAGATATTATTTTCCCCAATATCCAGATGATAAAACTGAGTTTCTGAGAGTTTAAGTAATTTTCAAGGGTGCTAGTAAATGTGAAAACTGAACTGTTACCCATATCTTTCTCACTCCAAGTTCAGAGTTTTGTTTTGTTTTTTTTTCTATCATACAACTTTACTTTCTCAAAGTAAGAGGAATTCAGAGAAGAGCAACTACCATTCAATATTACTTCAGAGAAGAGAGAGAGATCAATGAGACCTGGAAAAGATAGGGAAAGAATCATAGAAGAAGTATTACTTGACCATATTGCTTAGGAATTTAGGATTTAATCTTTGAACATATGAAATTAATAAAAGCAGGTGTTTATTTGACCTTTTTACATAACATTTATTTTTTTTCCAAATATTTGCAAAGGTAGTTTTCAACTAAAATTTTCTTCCTCCCCCCCTCCACATGGCAAAAAACAAACTGACATAGGTTAAACATGTACAATTCTTCTAAATATATTCCCATATTTGTCGTGCTGAACAAGAAAAACCAGATCAAAGGGGAAAAAAACCACAAGAAAGAAAGAAAAAAATAAACAAACAACAGCAAAAGATGAAAGTACTATATTTTAATCCACATTCAGTCTCTACAATTCTCTTTCTAAATGCAGATGGCTCTTTCCATCCCAAATCTATTCAAATTGCCTTGAATCACCACATTGTTGAGAAGAGTTGATATCACATAATCTTGTTGTTACTGTGTACAGTGTTCTCTTGATGTTGCTCACTTTATTTAGCATCAGTTCATGTAAGTCTTTCCAGAAAAGCAGATATTTATTAAATACCCAATTTATTAGTGCATTGTTCTGGCATTGAATATGTTAACACATATCAGAGTCAACTGTTTTCAAGAGATTAAAATAAATTAGAAAGATGGAACCTAGTATTTATGTTTGTGAAAGGACTATAAAGAAGTCTTAAAAGGAAGTTCAATAGAATGCATGCTGGATTTGCAGTAAGAGGACAACGATTCAGTCCTGGCTCTGCCATGTGCTGCCTATGGGATCTTAGGTAAATCACCTAACTTCTTTAAAACTTAATTTGCTTATCTGTAAAATGGGAACAGTTGATTTTCTAACTACAGTGTTTAGTACTGTGCCTAGAACATGGCAAGTGCTTAGTAAATGTTTGTAGATTAATATATTTATTCTGGATGCTTTTTTAGCTCTAAACCAATTGTTTTAAATGAGGAGAAAATGGCCAAGGTAAAGGATGCTAGATATGACATCAGAGAACCTAGCATCAAATTCTAGTCCTACTACTTGCTCCTTGTGTGACCTTGCAAGAAAACATTTAAATTGCTTGGACCTCAGTATCCTCAGATTTTTAAAAGGGGAAAAGGTGATATAGATAGGAGAATTGGATTAGGTGCTCTCCAAAGTCAATCAAAGCAAAAATCTACATCACTATGGGGAGAATGAGGAAGCCCTTAAGCCAAAAGAAATCTAGGGTTTTGATGATGAAGACTCACAAAGACACTGATCCACAAACACATAAAACAAAACACAAAAACATTAAAACAAAAAGAAATGGGAAATTTATACTTCTGATGAAAGACAGAATGCTGTTACAAGTTTTTCCTCCTTTTCCTCTTTGAAAAACTGGGCTAGGCATCAAAAACGCAATGAAGAATAAGATTGCTAGCAAAGACACAACTTAGGTGTAACTAAATGGAACTAATAATGATAACTATGTAATAACTAACCATGGAACTCAACTTCAAGTCTCTGGGAAGTTGCATTAGGTACTAGGTTCTTTGAAGTCCTAACATGAAGCCTCCTAAAAGACCCTGCTTTGTACAACTTACAACTTTTCCTAATGAAAACAGAGAGGAGACAAGCTTGTAAGCTCCCCTGAGGCATCTACCCTTGCAAAAGAATCTATTTGGAGAGGTATGCTCAGTGCATTTTTAACATCACAAAGCCCCCCCGAATCTTAATCATGCTTGAACTAGCAGGAGGATTTCACCAAATAGCAGTGTCTGCCATCCTCAGAATTTAATCTGAACTGTGTGGTGCAGCCCTAATCATATTTCACTTATTTTCTTTTATATGTCTGCTTAAGATAAATGAGCCCCTCCTGCATCAGAATTCATAAGCTAACATTTTTCACCTGGGACAGGGAATATAGCAACTTGTACTTTATTATCCATTCCTCATTTTCCTTCCTTCAAACAATCAATAAATTTTCAGCAAATGTCTCTTTTTAAAGGTTGCTTACAGGTTTCTGTTTCAGTACAATATGATTACATTCATTTTCATACCAAACACCAAAATCTTAGATGCATTTTTAAAGAAATTGCCTGAGTTGTGTTTTCAGGAAATTTCTTTGCAAAATAAATTCAGGTTACTCTAATTGCAGCTTCTCTAACGTATAGAAACCTTTTCCAAATGATATGTATGATTGCTATTTATCAAAATGCTATTCCACTTTTATTTGCATGCAATTATTCTCTTAGAATAATACAATGTTAAAGTAGAAGGGGACCAATAGAAGCCAGCTTCTGCACCATCCCCATTTTAAAAAAGAAAGGAATTTTAATGTGGCTTTTTGTTTATAAACTATTGCTATTCCCCTTTAACCTCTGACTCTATTAAATGCTTTCTTATAACAACCACAAAACATAATAAGGAAAACTTAACTACCAAGTAACTGCATCTGACAGCATATGCCACATTCTTTATCCATAGTCCCCATTTCTCGACTGAGAGAAGGAAGCTGTATTTCCCTATTAGATCTCCAAGATAAAGAATGAAATTTTGTTTTCTTTTGGACTTTGTCCTCTCCCCCCATAATTTATCTCCTTGGACTATATTCCTAATAGAGTAACCACTAGATCAAAGGATATAAAATCATTTCATGACTTTTCTTGACTAATTCCAAATTGATGTCTAAAATGGTTAGACCAATCCACACCTGTGACACTGTATTAATATGTCTGTCTTTATGCATATCCTTTACATTATCTGTTTTCATTTTCATGGAAATTTGATGCCATTCTCTTCATTTTAAACATGAAATTGAGGTTCAAAGACAAGTGACCAAGGATATGTGTGTAGTAAAGAGTAGAGCAAGAAATACAACTTGGATCTCTTAACTCAGATGACATCAACTCAGATTCATTTCCAGTTGTTTTTGGCAAGAATTCTTTATGTATTTGGAATCACAAGAACTTAGCGATAAGTTCATTAGAATTTATCCAAGGCAATCTCCAGCACTGCGCTGCTATGTGTTGTCATTAAAAGAATACTCAATTGCAGGAATCAGGAGATTCTTGGTTCTCTCAAATCTAAATTAATTCATAAGTTCCCTTTCCACTTTTACCTTTTATGAGTCTTCTGTAAAACCATGAAACTTTGAAAATACTTCAATGATGTCTCTATCACTATCTTAAGTGATTTTAAGTGATATTCTTTTTTAGAAAATTGGTCTTTACAATGAGTCAAAATCTAGCTTGACAATCTCAACTCATTTTCCTTAGTGCTATCCCCTAAAATCATGCAGAATGATTTGATTCCCTCTTTCTCATAAAACCTTGAAATATTTAGGGATGATATTCCCCCAAGTTTTCTTTTCTCCAGGAAAAAACTTATATAATGCATTTCATGCTTTCTCATCATTCTGATTGTAATTATTCACTGTGTTCCAATAAATCAATCAGCATTTGTTACACACCTACCATCTTCCAGGCACTGTGTGCTGGATTCTCAGAGAATATAAGGACAAAAATAAAATAGTCTTTGACCTCAAGGAGATACCATTTTATTGTGGAATACAACATTGAACACATAAGCAAATAGCAAATATGTAAATAGAAATTTCAGTAAGGCAATAGTAGTTGGTGGAAGAGCAGTATTAGGAGAAAAAGCTTCATGTAAGAAGTGACATATGGAAAGGAGCTAGGAATTCTGGAAGATACAGGTAAGGATGCAATGCTTTCTAAGCATGGGGAAGAGCCTCAATTGTAAAATGGTAATGGTAGAGCCTACTTCTCAGGATTGTGGGAAAGATCAAGATCAAATAAGATAATATTTATAGAGCACTTAACACAGTACCTGGCACAGACATCCCATTCTTCCTACTAGTGTTCCAAGTATAACATGCTAGCCAAATCCATTCCTGCCTACAGCCTGGTTGGTTTCTTTAGGATAGATCTTTGTCACATCTTCAACCATGGCCCCTCGTGAACAAGTGTAGCCCAGAGGGTGGCCACATTAGGGACAGCTAGGTGGTACCATAGTGTACAGAGTGCCCTGCCTGGAGTCAGGAAGACTCATCTTCCCAAGTTCAAATCCAGCCTTAAACACTTATTATCGTGAGACTCTGGACAAGCCACTTCATATTTGCCTCAGTTTTCTCACCTGTAAAATAAACTAGAGAAGGAAATGGCAAACCATTTCAGTATTTTTGCCAAGAAAACCTCAAATGAGATCCTGAAGACTTAGACACTACTGAAAACAGCTAAACAACCAAAAGAAAATGGACTGTGCTCACTCCCTATGATCTAAGGTATTCTCCTGCCTATCTTCTACCTGCTCCAAATATTGCTTATATTCCCTGAAAAGCACAAAGCAAGGCCATCCATAAATTACTAATGGCTACCAGGAAAAATCAAATGCTTCCTGTACCACAAGCCCATTCAGGTAAATCATTAAGAACAACTATATGAGAGGTCATAAAGCATAAGTGAGAAACCATAGTTTAAACGTACCCAGGTGCATAAGAAATTTGAGAGCTATATGTCATTGTGTCATATGTGCACACATATAATTGGCTGACTAGTATGTCAGCAATAAGTTCACCAGGAAAGCACATTTTGAAATGTCCTATACTTTTTTCTTTTTAAAAAATATTGAACACCTTATGTTTTGCATTACCTAAATTTCCTCCATATTTCTTCCCTTTTCCTCAAAAGTCATACATATGATAGAAACTATTGTAAAAAAGGAAAAAAAATAAAGAAAAGATCAGCAAAACCAATCAACATGATGAAAAAGAATCTGAAAATAAATGTAATATTCCATGCCCCCTATAAAAATATAGGAGGAGAAGCATCTTCTCATATTTCTTCTTTGGGGATGTGCTTATTCTTTATAATTTTGCAACATCAATGAAAATGATTTAATAGAAATGGTTATTCCTTCCCCTGATGAATATCACACACTCTTTAGGCCACCATTTTCCTTATGCCTTTTCATAAACATTCTATAGAAGATCTACCTAATTGGCTGTAGGTCTTCCTTTTGTTTTATTAGGCTCTCTAATTATCATTGTGCCATTTGGGCTTACTCTCTGCTGTGTATCATGCTCACTACATGATTGATTCATTTTGTTTTCTGGACATACTTATCCTTAGTAATGTCCTTTGTGTGACCAGCCACAATTCCAGAAGAATAGCGATAAAGAGGCCATGGATTCAGGGTACATAATGAGACAAATTCCAAAGTAAGAATTCATTTTGCTTGACTATCTGTTTGCATTTGTGACAAGATCTTTTTTTTCCCAAATAGGGAGAAAGATTGGAAAAAGAAAAAAAATAGATTATTTTTGTTAATTGAAGAAAAACAAATGCTAATTTTTAAAAATGTTTTTTATGCAGCTTCTCCCATACAAGCCATCTTTGTTAATAAGGTACAATCCATCATGGGGTCTTTCCATTATCCTTTGTAATTTTAATTAATTTTGTTATTAGTTATCAAATTAATTTTAATTCATTTAAATTCTTATGAGAGCATGATTCATAACCATATAACATCACCAGGAGAATATTGGTATAAAAGGAATGATCATTTGCAGAAGTAAACAATTTGGGTTCACTGAAAATCTTATGAAATTCACATTGCTAGTCAATTAGAGGTACATTTTTCCTAACATTTGAATGAAGGATGAAAAAGTAATACATACATAAGTCTAGATTAATAGATAAAGAAATCAGGCCCCCTTTGATTTACTCTCATACCTCTAAGTCACTTTAAGGAATTTGACCGTCAGGCCTATGGACAGAATACTGGAAATGTAGTCAGAATTACCTGGCTTCAAAGCCCATCTCAGACACTTACTATCTGGGCAAGTCTCATAAATTCTCTATACCTTAGTTTTACCAACTGTAAAATGAGGTAGTTGGATCCAATGATCTTTACAAGAACCTTTCTAACTTTCCATTTATTATACCAATAATTCCTGAGACTGAACATTTCTTTTTTTTTCTTTTTTCTTTTTTTATTAATACTTTTTATTTGTAAAACATATATATGGGTAATTCCTAAACATTAACCCTTACAAAGCTTTCTGTTACAAATTTCCCCCCCCTACTCCCCACCCCTCCCCTAGATGGCAGGATATCCACTACATGATAATTATGTTAGAATACTTAAGAAATCGAATATATGTATAGTTATTGCATCATTTTTTGTGCAGGAGAAATCGTATCTACAAGAAAGAATAATCTGATAAAGGAAATACAATGCAAGCAAACCTCAATAGAGAACATGAAAATGTTATGTTGTGATCCACATTTCACATCCCTCTCTCTGGGTGTATATGGCTCTCTTCACCGAACAATTGGAACTGGTTTGAAGCATTTCATTGTTGAAGAGAGTGATGAGACTGAACATTTCTAACATTTTTCAGTAAACTTTTCTAATGGGTTAGCCATTTTGATGAAGTTGTTCCTAATTTCTAACACAATTATGGCTTGCTTCAATTTAAGTATGCTTCCTCACTATTTAATATTTTCTTCTCTTGAGACTGAGTCTCCATATCTTGCTCAGTGTGGAAGTAGAGTGGGTACTCACAGGTGTGACCATAATATTGCCTGGCATGGGAGATGTAAATGACTCTGATTTTCTGATCCAGGTTGGTTCTCCCTTCCTTAGGCATCCTTAAAGTTCTTTCTTCCCAAGGGATGCCCATATTGGTGCCAAATTTAATGTGGACACCTCACATATAAGTAATAGTAGTTTTCTTCCCCTTTTTTTCTTGTTTTCCCCTAGTGATCACTTTTCCCCCTTTCTTTTCTTTCCTCTCTTAAAGCCAAGAAAAGAGATCAATATCACCCCCAAGTCTTACATTTGTCCTTCTTTATTCTTTCTATGACTTTTGAAAATTTTGAAAAAAAAAGTCTCCTCCTTAGCAAAATATAAGCACTTGACCATAATTCATTGCTGTTACTCATTTATTTTCTGTCATGTCTGATTCATCATGACTTTATTTGGAGTTTTCTTAGTAAAGATAATGGAGTGCATTACCATTTCCTTCTCTAGTTCATTTTAGAGATGAAGAAACTGAGGCAAACAGAGTGAAATGACTTAAGTAGAGTCACATATAGAGTGTCCAAATCCTGATTTGAATTCAGGAAGAAGTCTTCCTGACCCCAAGTCCAGCATTCTGTGCAGTATAGCACTACCTGTCTACCCTGGTGTTAATTTAGCCACTTGCTGTTGATGAAATCTATTTACTATTCTGTCTATTGTGTTTGTGTTTCAATGATTCTACCTTGCCCTAGTCTTTTAATTAGGAATGCTTAAAATGTCTCTAGTAGCCCAATCAAATCTGGCTACCAGGTGAAAACATTTTTGGTCCAAAACAAATTCACAAAGACCATTTTCTAAGTAGTAAAGGACTTGGGAGGATTGATGCTCCCATAATGAAATCATGAATCTTTTGAAGTATTGAATTGTGTAAGGACAGGTATAAAGTTGCCTTCTCTTTTCAAAGCTCAATAATTCTCTCTTCTTGAGACCTCTTAAAAGTATCTGCTTCTCTGCATCACATTTATTGCTCCCTTTTGCACCATTAATTAACACAGCATTCAGCAATCATCATTAAATGCCTTCTGGGCATAGAACTCTGTGCTAGGTGTCTGTGGGAAATACAAAGTTTATATAAGACATAGACCTTTTCCCGCATGAAATTTATAAACTAATAGAGAGATCAAATGCAAACAGTTAATTATAATATACAACGTTAGAATTATAGGAATGAGGATTGAAATGGACTAAACAAATTGTATAGTCCAACCCTTTCATTTTAAATATGAGGAAAATAGACCAAGAAGAGTTAAATGACTTTTGCAGAGTCACACAAGTAATAAGGAGCACAACTGGGATTTGAACACAGAGCCTCTCACTCCAAATACAATACTCATCACTACAACATACTGCTTCTCCCTTCAATCTAAGTACCTCAGAGATTATAAAAACAAAATGTTATGTGAATTCCAAAGGATCAGTGAAGACTTCTTAGAAGAGATATCATTTGATTACTTTTAAAGGAATTTAAAAGGAAAAAGTGGGGAAAGGATATTTAATTAATGAATAATAGAGCAAACAAAAGGTACAAAAGCAAAGAACAAAGGGAGAGATGAAGGAGAGAAATAAGATTATTCTAATGGTAATGTAGAACTTGTTGAGGAAAATCAAAGAAAATGAAGCTGGATAAATCAAATGGTTCAAGATGGCAGAAAGCTTTGAATGCCAAGCCACAGATGATTTTTGGCAGACAATAGGAAGTTATTAAAGATTTTTTAGCAAAGCAGTTACATTCATACATTTATGAATAATAAAGGATTATTCGGCCAGTCAAATGAAGGAGATGAGTTAGGCAAGGAAGAGAATAGAGGAAGGAGATTGATGCTTAACTGGACTCTTGGGAAAATGAGACTTGATACCTGTGCAGTAGCAAGCAGATTAAAAAGCAGATATAAAGTTGAAATGAAAACTCCTTGATGGGGACAAGCTAAGTGGTACAGTGGTACCATTAATAGAACACTAGCCCTGGGGTCAGGACAACCTGAGTTTTAATCTGGATTTACACATTTACTAGCTGTGTGACCCTGGATAATTCACTTAACCCCTATTGCCACCAAAAAGAAAAAAAAAGAAAGAAAACAGCTTGGTGTCTTTCTGATCAGGAAAGAACTCTTAGTGGTATAATAGTGAAATTAAAAACTTATGGAGGACAGTGTTAAATTTGATAGATGAAACAGGATAGGTTGAATTTGAGGTGATAGTAGCATATTGAGATAGAAATTGTAGGGTCATAGGTTTCAAACTACCAGGCACCAGAAAGGTCATCTAGTTCAATCCAATCTTCAGATGGCATGGAGACAGATGATGTAGCCATGAAACTGAAAAGATAGTTCAGAACTATTAATAAAAAAACAGGAGTCTTGATGGAAAATAGTTGAAACCATGGGAATAGATATTTCCAAAAGATATGTTGTATAAAGAAAAAAGAAGAGCAGTGTTAATATTTGAAATACTCACATTAAGGAGTTCAAGTGAAGATGAAAAGCTATTGAAGAAGAGAGGATTATTCTCTGTGTGTGTGTGTGTGTGTGTGTGTGTGTGTGTATTTAAATCAGCAAAGGTACATTTATTTACACTAGGGCAAAAATTATATGCTTAACAATTTAATTTAAAATTTAAAACTATATTTCAGCAAAATATGTGAAGTCTACAATTCTTCATGAGAAGTCCATTCCAGAAATATTTCTTAGATAAAAGAATACATCTGTAGAAAGTACAGTAATATTATACAAATATCACTAGGTTTTGAATCAGAGAAAATATATTCAAATTATGGCTCTGCTACCTGTTTTCTTTGTGAGATTATTTAACCTTCCTGGGCCTCTATAAAGCAAGGGAGTTGAATTAGATCAAAGAATCTTAATCCTTTATATGTGTTATGAAACATTTTGGGCAAACTAGACAATCCTTCGGATTCGTTTTCAGAATAATTGAAATGCAAATATGAAATTATAAAAAACAATTATATTTAAATATGACTTTCAAAATAAATTTTTAAGAAGTTCACAGAACCTCAGCATAAAACTATTTGAATCAATAAGAATCTCTATCATTCTTTTTTCCTATTACTGATCCTATGATCCTGAATCAGAATGAATCAAAAATTACAAATCACACTTGACTTTTATTCCCTAGTGCCTCTTCCCCATATTGATTCCTGGCTGATCCAGATTATAGAAAAGGTTCAATGGACTTAGCTTGTAAAGAGGTAGGAGAAGTTGGATAGAAGAAATTCTTTATCTTTTTTTCTCCATCTGTCTTTCCCTGGGTCCCCTCAGAATAGGGGTTAAATTAATCATCAACAAATAATCTTCAGGTTTGGCCACGATAGGAAAGCAGTGAAAGTTCTACCGGGCAAACAAAATTCATATGTTATTAATTGTATTATTAATTGTACTAATATTCAGATTGACTTGTTCTCTGCAATGCTAGAGCTCTATTCCATATTCTTTGATTTCTAATACAACATTTTTTCCACTGTACCACTCAGTCAGACAGTATTTATTAAATGCCTACTATTGCCAGGTACCATGCCAAAGTTTGGGGGTATAAAAGGACAAAAAAAATTCATATTCCCATGGGGAAATCAGCACACACCCAGGTACGTACAAGTTGCAGACAGGGCAGATGGAAGGTAATCTCAGAGAGAAGACATTGACATTAAGAGGGTCTGGGAAATGCTCCTTGCAAAAGGCTTCTCAGTCTCCACTTTAAGAGATCACTGGGGATAGTGATCAGGAAGCAGTTAGAAAGAAGATAAGAGGAAAAAAAGTTTAAGGTCTTTGAAATCTAGGAAAGAAAGACTAACATTGGGTAATAATTATGGCAGGTAGAAGGTAGGGGATAGAAAGATAATTAAACAAGCCTTTCAAAGCATCTTAAAACAAGGCATCTAGGTACTGGGGATCACAACAAATAAAAAAAATCTAGTCCCTAGCTCAAGAGGTTTAAATTCTACTGATTATCCATTTAGTCAAAAGCTACAGATGAATCAAGAAAGATCAGAATTTAAAATGGTCATTGGATTGTAGGATTAGGAAAACATTAATACATTTTGAAAAAGCAGATTTATAGAGAGATGAAAAGAGAAGCTGTAAAGAATTGAGATGAGATTTGAAGTTTAGACATTATAGATGAATGCCTCTTTTAAAAAGTTTAGCACTGAAGGAAAGGAGAGAGTTGGGATTTGGTTGAATGATAGAGAAGATGATTTACTGTTAAAAGTCATAAGTTCAAATCCTGTCTTAGACATTTACCAATTGTATGAATTTGAGTAAATCACTTACCCTCTCTGTACCTTAATTTTCCAACAGTAAAATGAGAGGGTTTGATTAAGTGACCTTTAAGCTACCATTTTCACAGAGAGATAGAGTATAGATCCTAGAATTAAAATATGGCCTCAGATAATAAGTGTGTGACCCTGAGAACATCACTTAAACCTGTTTACCTCAGTTCTTCATCTATAAAATGAGCTAGAGAGGAAAATGGCAAACCATTGCCAAGAAATCTCAAATACAGTCTCTAAGAGATCAAAATGAGTGAATAATAAAAATGTACCATTAAGCTCTAAATTTATAAAACATTTTTATTTCTTGTAAAAGAATTGGGGGCGGGCAGCTAAGTGGTACAGTGGATAGAGTAGCAGCCCGGAAGTCAGGAGGACCTGAGTTCAAAATCTGGTCTCAGACACTTAACACTTCCTAGCTGTGTGACCCTGAGCAAGTCACAACCCCAATTGCCTCAGCAAAAAAAAAAAAAAAAGAAAAGAAATTGGGAAGACCTGAATATAGCTGTAGTCAAACAAGGGGAGGCAGGTCAATTGAAAATAAATTAGTAAAGACTCAAAATCTTTTTTGTCTGGTGAAGCCTATCAATTCCTTCTCAGGATAATTTTTTAAATGCATAAAATACATGTAGTTGCATATGTATAACAGAGAAACAATTATGTTGAAATATAGTTATTAAATATTATTAAAAAACATGTTCACAGACCCCATATTATGAACCACCCCCCTCCATTAGAAGGTATGAGTATTTTAGTAAGGTCCCAGATGAGGAAAGAAAAAAATCATAGTTACTAGCATTTATATACTGCTTTAAGATTCACAAGGGACTTTAAACACATCTCATTTGATCTTAAAAACAGTGCTACTAACTGAAATCAAGAGCACAGATGAAGAAATTAATTTTGGTGAGGTGTTTTGTTTTTGTTTTTGTTTTGTTTTGTTTTTTCCTGTGACTTGAGGGAAGGAGAAAAGAGTGGGCAATATGATAATAAAGATTTTGAGAACTCATTGTTCTCAGGCTTAACAGTGGAGTAGAATGTAGAAAAATCAGAGGCTTTGTTTTTTGAGCAAAGTTGAGACTGAGTGTGGGGCTGAGAGGAGAGAAAGAAAAAAGTTTTATAATTCTGATTGTAATAAATGAGCAACATCAAGGGTCCATTTGGGCACCTTAATTTGATTGCACATAGTTGTAGTGGTTGGCTATAGTTTCTGTAGTTTTGGATCATCTTATTTTTTAAAAATTCATTTTGTATTTCTTCTCAGACTGAAAACTACATGAGGGCAAAAATAGTTTTTGTCCTTTCTATATTCCCCAACATAGGGATTACACCAGGGACGCAGTAACTATAATCTGATCAGTGTTCTTTTCTGTATCCTTTGCAGATTAATTCAGTTACAATTATTACTCTCTGTGATGTAAAATTTAGTAAAATATAGTTGAATTTGAATAATGGGTCCTAAGGCATTAGGATATTTTGAAATCCCCTACTGAGAAAAAAGTTTCTTTTTTCTCATTGCCAATCAACAATCATTTCTTAGGAGGCTTTGGTGGGCCATGCATTATACTAATCCATGGACTTACAAAGACAAAATGAAAATGATCCTTAATCTCAAAGAGTTTGCAAGTGATCTCTTCTTTTTTATTTATTTATTTTTTTTAATTTCAAACAGAATAGAACTGAACTATAGGAAGAAGTATTCAGGTTAGATAATTATTTTGATTCTATTTGGATTCTTCCTTGACCACTAGACTTGTTCATTTGACTAGAGCATCCCTACTCCTATTCTCTATCCATATCAGTCCCACTACCTTTTAATGGTCCAGAGAAGATCCTTTTTTTCCCCTCCAGAAGACAAATGTAATACTAAAATCACAACCAATGACTAGAAGCAGAGAGCAGAGTGAGCAGATGGGCAGTGTTTGGGGGAAGCTGATTTATACTTTTATATACAAGACTGAGTAATGTAGTTAACTCTGAGACAACAAGTCAATAAGGTCAATGGGAACATTTAAAGATTGTGCTAAAAGGTTGTGGTCAGTCCTGCACACTGGCAACCAGGCTTATTTAATGAGGGATTTGATGATTATTGAATTTTCTGAATTCTGTATAGTAATGTACCTCATTTGATCTATATTGGACTAGACTAGTCCTAAGGGGAGATTAGCAAGAGAAATACTGGTCCTGAGAAGAGCACTCAAGGGTTTAGATGGCAACAGATCTAAAAAAAAAAGTACCAAGCATACCAAGAAATGAGAAGAAAAGTACTTGGGATTCCTAGCCTCTCCCCCATTCTCTATGTAATATACTTAATAATGCCAAGTATCAAGTACACACTAGCCACTCCTGGAAAAAGATGATTATTTGGGATTCACTCAAGTCTGACTGACTGCTTTAATTTTCCTGTCTCTCTTTGAGGTAATAAAAGTTTCATTTTTTGAAGGTTAAAAAAAAGAAGAAAAGAAAACCTTTTTTTGTTTCTTTCTCATTAATTCAAGGATGATTCCAAATCTTCAAAGTGCCATTTTGTGTCTCACTCAGAGGGAAATTACAGCTTTAAAACTAACCTGAAATGCCTGTGTTAATAATAACTGTGGTTTTCTTTATTAGGTGATTAAAATTGAAATTTTTTAACTGAGGCTGGTCTCTCAGTTTTTGATGGTTCTTCATACTAATTTAAATGTACCAGAACTCTGACAAAAACTCACTCTGAACTTTGACATATTTTGGCTTGGCCATTATAGCTTGGGTTCTATTTTATTGCCTCAAGAAAACTGATTAAACACATTTATAAGGAGAATGGGCCATTTGTAGTCATTGGCTGGAGGGCAGCAGCCAACATTCTGTTGTAGTATGGGGAAAAAGACTTTGTCCACTGATGGGCCACAGGGGACTGTGGGCACATTGGGTCTAGGAGGTAGATCCTAAAATATGAAATAGGACAAAACAAATCAGAGAAGCAAGGTGAATATGAGAGCAGTATATCATTTTTCTTAAAAAGTAATTTTTCTTAAAGGTTTTATGATCATAGATGGAAAGCTAGAAGCAACATCAGGGAGTACCTCTTTTTATGGATAAGGAATCTGAGTCCAGTAAGATAAAGTAATTTGCCCCAAGGTCATGCAGATAGAAAATGTTAGAGCCAGAATTCAGTTTTATCTTTAACTAAAGATAAAGAGAGGCAGAACATGAAAGTCGGTTATTAACTATAGTAATCCTTTTGTCATAATATTTCTTGAATTTGTTCTTTCTTCTCCAATCTTGATACTACTGTCCTAATATTAGTAATTCCTTTGTTTCTTCTAGTTCCTTATGGTACATAAAATGCTTTTCCATCTCTAGTCTCAATTGATCTTCATAACAACCCTCAAAGGAAGGTAGTACGGATTATTTTTTTATATTTTGTGAAGGAAATTAGGAAAATTAGGCTCACTTCAATGACTTCTCACGTTTATTTAATGACAAAGCTGAAACTAAGACCCAGATCTCCCAACTTCTGAATTCAGTCTGCTTTCTATCTTGTTTTAATGCTTTCTTTTGTTCAGAAGAGCAACAATCATTAAGGATTTATTAAATGTCTACCAGCTGCCAGATACTGTATTAGACACTAGAGACCCCAAAACAAACAAACAAAAAAATTAAACAATCCCTGACTTCAGGGAGCTTACAACCAATTGGAAGGGACCACATGTAGACAACCTCATAATTCATGAAAACAATCCCATCTCAGGTACCTGGATTTTTGTTCCAGTTTCTTCAGTAGCCTCCATCCCTTTTATCTCTCCTAGAGTAGTTCATCCTGGTAACTCTTGCCAGGCAATATGTCTAAATCATTACTTTTATAGACTTCTTGACCCTTTCAAGGATTCCTTTTACTTATAGGATCTAGTCTAAACTCTATCTTTTAAGGTCTTTTATTAACTTATTCGATCATATATCTCTCTATTCCTGAACATGCACTCTCCACCCAAATAAATCCAGTGTCTTTTTTTGTCCCTGTTAAGTCAGAGTTCATTTCTGCCTGATGATTCTGTTAACTTGGAATGTCCTTTCCCAAGTATGTCATGCCAGATGCTATGAAGTCTTTCCTATCAATTCCCATTATTTCTACCATTTGTTACTTGCCATCATAATGCTTAGTATTTATTTTTTATAAAGCCTTAAATTCTTATGTATTTTTATGCATATATTCCCAACATCCTCAAAAATATTATAAACTCTTCAAGGTAGAGATCATGTACTCTTTTTTTTCCATCTCCTACAACACTTAGCAAGAGTTTAGATCCATAGAAACAACTTCCTAACAATGGAAATGGCCAATATTGAAGAGTAGTTGTTCTAGCTATCTCTGTAACAGTAGTCATAGGAAACTCTGCTGAGAAGCCAATAAGAAAATGATAAAAGGTATCTGACTCAATTTGTCTATAAAGAAGAATAGAAATAATATATCATATGAAATTGCCTTTTGATTGAAAACCATAATATATAATATCTTTTGCATTTTAGTCAAACTGAAATTAAAATGGAATTTATAGATTAGTCTTATCTAGCTAGTTATCCTACAGTCAAGCAGGTATGTTTTATACGACTTTTTAAAAAGGATAACTAGGAGAAGTATGCTGGAGCTTTACTCCACAAGTGCTGTGGGTAGCCAGTATTCCAGGACTACATTTTTTCCCTTCAGTGGCTAGCTATTCAAGGGCCATCATAGCCTTCTGCTGACAGCATACCCACCCCCACTTCCTTACTTGCCATAGGCTGTGATTCCCAACATAAGGGATCTGGCTCTTCCTCCAATACCCCCCTCATTTTTACTTACCATCTCTTCCTCTTCAGATCCCACTGGGTAATTTGCTCTGAAGGAGTTGTAGGATTAGCTGGACAAACTCGTTAAGACTCTATTTTTATGTGATTGCATCTAAGGGTGCAGGCAAATTATCTCCTGCCACCTTCAACAGATTATTTCCCGGATCATCACCAGAATTCTTGGTTAAGATGTTTCTTGTATTTCATTATGTTTAGTGGCTATCACCTTTAGTCATTTGATTTATATGAAAATGCATTATCCAAGCAAAAGTAAGGAAAAATGACTATGATCAAGCAGCAGGAAATCCAAAATCCCTTCCTTTTAGCTTTTGCAATGCATTATCCGATGTTTCAATTTGAAGATTTCACCCTCTTGAATCTTCTTTCTATGAAGCTCATATGAGAAAATGAGAAGTGACTTGGGTTACTCTGTGGGAATGCTCTAATGTCATGAAGTCAGGAGACAGCAGAGATCCAGATGTTTTCTTTTTTGTTTTCTTTGCTGTCAGTAAATTGTGTAGTTAATTGAAGTTAAAGCTTACAGCAAATGAAGGGAGGGCAGAAACCTTATGTCAATTCCTTCTTTTCTATTTAAGTAAATAAACAATAATCCTTTTTGCACTTCCAAGACATGGGCTTGGGCTTGCCAGAGAGAAATGTACATTCAATGACTGTCTACTGATGTTCAGACTGTCACCAACTCTTGTCCTTTGAAACAGCACCCAGTGAGAAGGTAGAATAAAACTTCCTTTGATGATTTAAATCTATTGATTGTATTATGCCCATATAGAACATATACACTGAGATATGTGACAGAGGGGGATGGAACCCCACAGATTTGTGAAAAGAGCATTTCTCAGATGATCAGCTTCACTTGAACATGGAAAGTCATCCTCTCATCTCTTTCCCCTCCCCTTTCCTAATCCCTCTTCCCAAGCTCTTTTAAAAGGGCGTCTTCATTTGTGGAAATGGTTTACTGGGAAATTATATAGATTACTTGAAATAGAATTTTCTTAGAAAAAGTAAGCTCCAAGGATAATATGCATAATTGTTTTGAACAATGCCTCCCAATATTTTATATGTTCTCCTGGACTAGAAAAAAGATTTTAAAAATGCAATAACTTTGTTTCATTTTCTGACAGTCTGGAGTATTAGAAGTCTTGGCTAATAGCTTTTTTCTTTGTATGTGTTTTTGTGTGTCTGTGTGTGCATTTCAGGATGGAATGGGAAACTTGAGAATCACAGAAAAAGGTCTAAGGTTAGAAGGAGACTCAGAATTCTTGCAACCTCTCTACGCCAAAGAAATCCAGTCCAGACCAGTAAGTTTCTGATCAGAGAAGAGGGAATGATTTTATATCTGTAGTTTAAGTCTGAGAAATGATGTGTGTTGTCATGGCATTCTACAAACTTGGAGCAACAGAAAGGTTCTGTAAAGAGAGAATGGGACTGGGTAGGAGGAGATATGGGTTCTGCTATGGACACAAATTAGCTATGAGGCTCTTGGGAAGATCATTCAAATTCTTTGGGACTCTTTTATCATTGTCAAATGGAAATGATAATATTTGCCTGCCTTTTCAGCAATGGACTGAAAATAAAATGAGATGGTAATGATGGAAATTCCAGAATTATAAGTCGATGTTAGAACAGAAGCAAGATGAGATGGAAAAGAGAAATGGATTTGGAATTGGAGAAGCTACATTCAAATTCTGCTTCTGCAAACTACAATTAACTGTGTGACCTTGGAAAAGTCATGTAACCACTCTATGCCTTGGTTTACTTAAGAATTGGACTAAATTTCTGACATTCTTTCTAGTTTGACATTTTTGACCCAATAAATGTATTATTCTTATTAATTATCATTGGCATGATATAGCAAAGATAGGTTTAGAAATGAAGAATTAGAATTTCCTACAATATTACCTAGGTTACTATGATTGTGATATCAGGTTATTTAGAAAGCAGTTGTTATGCTATCAATTGGAATTTAAATTTCAAATGGAACATACACATTTTCATAGAAATTTAATCTATTGACCCAATATATTTATCATTCTTTCATGTGAGTGGGGAATTTGGTAACCCTTTTGGCCTTTATTAGTAGATAATATTGCCAGCAGCTTGGGCAGCAAGGGAGGAAAAGCTTATTATCGTAATTATTCCACTGGTCAAATACTAAGTCCTCTTACATGCAGCAAATAAATGAAAACTTTTTTCAAAGGCCATAATCTCATTATACTCTTCCTTGATGGGAAAAACCAAGAGTAGTGGGTAGGAGTTTAGGGGAAGTAGATTTGTGCTTGATATAAAGTACTTTGTCCTAATAATTTGTGCTGAACTATGAAATAATGAGCTCTTCATTAATTGAAACATGTTCAGATGTTAGGGGATATTGTAGAGTAGATTCTTGCATTAGATGAAAAACTGGACTAAGTGACCCTTAAAGCCCTTTCCAATTATATGATACTATGAGTCTTAAATGTCTCTAAAACCCAGAAACTGACATTAAAAAAATGAAATTCAGCAACCCAATACAATATATGATTTTACCTTAATAGCATTCAGGCTGAGTCGCATTTGAACTATGAAACGTTGAGATTGTCAATAAATGTTAATTCATATCTGTCTATATACATACACATACATATGTGTATATATATACACATATATAATATATATTATATATGTATATATATATGTATATATATATATATATATACACACACACACAGAGGCACAGACACAGCAAATCAAACCATTGTATAAGAATTGAGTATCTTCAGACTTCAGAAAACTGGTCTATGCAAGAAGATACTAGATAACTAGTAAACTAGTATTTGATATCTAGTATAACCCCCTCTGCAAAACTGATGGGGGCAGGGACTGAGTATATAAAATGATCAGTAACACTTCTTTCAGGAGAAGAGTCTATTTACTCTCTTCTCTTGAGTTTACACTTTAGAGATATCCTTTTTATAGAAAAACTTATAATCACAAGACCTAAATTTGAATTCTCATTCAGCTATTGGTTAGCCATTTGACCTAAGGCATTTGGAAAGAGGAGAATAGACTAGATGAGTTAGAGCCCTTTTCCAACTTTTCCATGATCAAATAATAGGAGGCATAAGATGGGCAAATAATTAAATTTGGTTATATTTATTTAATCTGGGTTCCTTGTACATAAATCCTGTTAATGCTGCCCTGCCCAGAATGAATTTAAAAAAAAAAAAAATTGAAGAAGGAATTTTTCAAGCATAATTTTCAAGTATTTTCAAGCATTGAGGTATAAGCACTTCCAAATACTGAGCATTAAACTGTTTGTATCTTCCTCTCAATTAATGTGTAAATTACAAATGATCCTTAAGTATTTCTTCCCAGTCTAACTAGGGCACTTGGCAACACATTGTTAAGCCTTTAGTTGCAATTACTCTGACTACTTAAAAATAGTAATATTACAAGTATTTTTTTTTAATTTCTAATTCCAGCTTTCAATAGCCCAAACTGGTCTTTTTCTCATTAGTCAAAATTAGAAAATTCTGTTCAAATAAACAAATGTATGCAGGTTTATTCTGATTAAAAAAAAAAAAGAGTTGGGGCTAATTGTAGAAAGCTTTTTAAGAGAGAGGATCTAGACTTAAATTCAAAAGAAAATGAAGATATTAGTTTGGCCACAGGAGAAAGAAAACTGTTACACAGGTTGAGCCCTTTGAATAAAACAATAGTTATATACAAATTGGCTAGTCCTTCTAAAATTAAACAGATAAGCTACAACCAGCTCAAATAATTATTTGATGAGGGACATATACAAACAAACAAACAAACAAAAACCCTCTTAATAATTTAAAAAAAAAAGACAATTCAGTATTTTTTAGCTAAAAGATTTTTTTAATCATTTCATGGTTTTCTGTAACTTATTTCCAAATTAATCGAATACATTACCTTTTTAATATCATTTTTAAGTCTCACATTAAGTTTTTTCTACATCTGAGAAGTACCTACTATGTCTTAGGCAGTGTTAAGTACTTTGCAAATATTATTTCATCTAACTCTCATGTGGAACTTGTGAGGTAGGTAGTGTTATGACTCATTTTATATTCGATGAAATTGAAGGAAACAGAAGTTAAGCAACTTTTCAGTTATACAGATATTGTCTGAGGCTGAATTTGAATTCAGATCTTCCTGACTTCAGACCCAATGATTTATCCATTATTCCATGCATCTATCTCTAGGTAAATATTGCCTGATGATTTTCAAATAGGCCAGACCATTTTCAAAAGGGCGACTTAGATACTATACCTTAACATTAAGAATTTATGTCTTCAGAGAGGCCTGCATAAAGACCAGGGTGATATTCAAACTTTGCCATGATACAGAAAGCTAAATTTGCATAGGAGATAAAAGAGCAAGATTATTAAAGAATTACTAATAGTTTGAACCTGATTCTCTCCTCTAATCGTCAAACTGGAAATGAGTTTCCTCTTTCCCCACCTTGGAATTCACAAAGAACTTTCCATCTCTCCATAGAATTATGTTGTTAGTTGTGTGTGCCATAGTTCCCTCAGAACAATAAGGAAATATTATATTTCTCTCTATATTTCTCTCAAAACCTAATACAGTATCAAGGACCATCTCCAGTCATCTTGATCTACATCTGACCACTGGATCCAGATGACTCTGGAGGATAAAGTAAGGTTGGAAACCTTGCACAGCCCTCCCTCTCTCAAATCCAATTCACTCACGTCATGGAATCAACTCCCTGATGTCACAGTCCTCTTCAAGAAACAAAGGACAAACAATAACAATGGAGTATCATTCCTATTGTTCTTAGTATTTCTGTGTTGAATATTGAAAATTTAAGGCCATTGTTACCAGTTGACATTTGAATATATGACAAGATATAAAAAAGTCATACCATTAAAAAATTAAAAGAGCAAAGAAGCAAATACCATTTGGATCTATGATTAGGGGAAAACTTTATGACCAAACAAGGGATAGAGAAGTTCTCAAAAGGTATAATAGGCAATTTTGACTAAATAAAATTTAAAAGATTTTTTGTACAAACAAAACTGATATAGCTAAAATTAAAGGAATTTTCTGGGAAAAAATATTTATAGGAAATTTCTTTTATGAAGGTTTCATTTTCAAGCTGTATAAGGAAATTATTCATATTTAAAAAATAAAATCCATTGTGCACTTGAGTAAGGGTCACAATATGAAAAGGCAGTTTTCAAAGGAAGAAATCCTAACTGTATGAAAAAAATGTTCTAAATCATTAATTATTAAAGAAATTAAAATTAGAGCAAATCTGATGTTCCATCTCACCCTCATAAGATTGGCAAAAATGACAAGAAAAGAAGGAATTTGACAGAAATTAGCATTAGCTCTGGAACCATAGTGGCATGGTAGAGACAGCAAAATATAGTAGATTTTTGGCAACAAAATAATTTAGTATAGATAGGGAATTGAATGTAGGGGACTTGGAAATAGGATGTTCTGTCTAGGTCTAGGTGCATTGAATCCTTATCAAAGGTGATGGAAAGAGCACAAAGAATAAATGAATTCTAGCAGTAAGGTAGTTCAAAAAAAAAAAAAAAAATAGCCAAGCAAACTGATTCCCCTGGGGTTTGATTTCAGTGGAAAAACCTCTGCAATTTCAATTCCAACTCCTCCCTAGCTATAAGTTTCCTCATCTTAGCAGTTTAACCTCCCAAGATTGATAAGAGATTTTGTTTTCCATTGTTTATCTGTGGGAGGGTATCTCTTATCTTATTTTCTTTTATAGAGAAGAAGTGTCCATTTACATTAACATACAGCCCTCTTCCCTTTTATGATGTGTAAGTAATTAAACAACATTTAATGTCACTTTAACTTTATATTTCAGTAGCCCTCCTGGAATTGGACCAGTAGAGTAATCACAGAAAGTTCAGGATGATATCCGATTTCATTATTGAAGGTTGTAACCCTAGTAAAGCCACTACAAATTGATTTGTGTGATAGCAATCACTTAGGAAGAAAAGTTAATGAGAAAATGTTCATATCTATAAACATTTTCATCTAGGAATTAAATGAAAGCCTCAGGACCTTCTAACTTCAGTTGTATTGAAGTGCAGAACATGTATGTGGAAAAACCCGAATGATACTATTCAGGAAATAGCATAGGAGGATAAAGGCTAAATAAACTAACTTACCATGACCTATCCCTAGAAATACCACTAGAATCTGGTTGCACCAGAGTTTGCATATTTAAACAATTTGGTGCTTTGTGCCCTTATTTTAATCCACATTTCAGTGTAATGAAGAAGGGGAAGGAAATATTTCTCCTCCAGATAGAGATGTGCTTTTTGCAAAGCATCATAAATAGAGTGAGTAAAGACAATAGCTGGCAAGAGAATTGGGCCAACGATGCAGATCTTCCTATGTCTTTAGGAAAGTTGTCAGCCTAAATTTTTCATATTTAAGCATTATCCATATCATTTTTTGTGAATAAACTAACTTACAAGGCTTAAAGACAGATGGATAGGAAAACAGGTTGAAAAAGTTTCACTTTAAGTATGATCATAGATCATTGGCTTTGGAATCAAGAAGGCTCACCATCCTGAGTTCAATTCTTACCTCAGATACTTACTAGCTATGTGAACCTGGGAAAGTCACTAGTCTTTTTTTTTTTTTTTTTTTTTTTGCCTCAATTTCCTCATCTATAAAATGAACAGGATAAAGAATGACAGACCAGTCCATTATCTCTGTCAAGAAAACCCCAAATAGAGTCATGAAGAGTCAGATATAACTGAAAAAACAAAATAAAACCTGAATAATAGCAACATGATCATAGCATTCTTTTAGGAAGTTTTTGATAGTAGGATGATTTTGAGCTAGGAAGTTCCAATCTGTTCATTTGAAAAAAAAAAAAAAAAAGAAAGAAAAAGCTAATTCTCTTTTAAATCTCAACTAACACTCTCACCTTCTCTAAGAAGACTTCTCCAAGACTTCTTTATTCCAATGCTATTTCTCTGTTAATTATTTCCTTTTTTATTAGTATGTCTTATTTGTATATATTTGTTGCATGGGGTTTTTCCCATTAGATTGAAAACTACTTGAAAGTAAGAAACTTTCATTTATTTTTGTATCTCCAGATCTTAAAACAGTGGCTAGAACATAGTAATCACTTAATCTTTGTTTATTGGCTGATTGATTGACTTCAACCCTCTCAAAAAAGGGCAGAACCTGGATTTGATTTTGGTTTCTAAATGCAGCACTTCACCCTCAATGTCATACTGAATAGTTGATATATATTATGGAGGACAAATCAGAGAGCAAATAAAACAAGAGCAAGACCAGATTGAAAATTTGGGGAAAGTAATCTTCAATCTTAAATCTTTCATCCTAGTTAGCACAGTGTTATAAAAAAGGAAAATGTCAGAGCAAATCAATTCAATAAACATTTGGTCATTACTGTATGCAAGGCATTATGCTAGGTCTAGAAATAGGAAGAAGAAAACTCAGATAGAACCTCTAGAACCTTCCTTCAAAGAACTTATAGTCTAATGGGGGTAAAAAAAGAGAGAGAGAGAGAGAGAGAGAGAGAGAGAGAGAGAGAGAGAGAGAGAGAGAGAGA
>JAJPUD010005359.1:64129-75256 GCA_023553655.1 Myrmecobius fasciatus
AGAGAGAGAGAGAGAGAGAGAGAGAGAGAGAGAGAGAGAGAGAGAGAATTTGACCTATACAGATAAGTATAATATAAGGCAAAACAAAATGTGATAGAGTGAAGAAGGGAGCAAAGTTGCTTGGGTAAATTATGACATGAGAGAGAGACAGAGACAGAGACAGAAAGAGGGAGGGAAAGAAAGAAGGGGAAAGAGTGTGTGTATAGAGGTGAGAGTAAGGGTATTCTTGCCTAAGCAAAGGCATGGAAACAGAAGAGAACAGGATGTAAACATGAGTCAAAAATATTCCAATTTGGTTGAACATTAAATAAAGTCTGGCAGGTAGACTAGCGCACTGAAGAGTTCCCTGAAGAGTGGGTCATCCTTTGTTTAGCAGGCATGAGAAGTTCCTAAAGGTTTTGATTTAGAATGACATGATCAGCAATACATTAAAAAGTTTGTTTGAGTAATGATACAGAAGAAAGGTTATATATTAGAATCCAAGAGACCAATTGTTGTTGTTAGTGGAGTCTAATTACTTTTTAAAGACTTCGATTCATCTGTGAGCAGACCAAGGCCATCAGGAAAAAGAAGTCCATTCAACCTTCAAACCTGAATGCAAACCTAACCTCTCCTACCAAATATTCCATGATTGCCCCAGCCCAAAGTGTCTTCTCCCTCCACTGAATACTTGAACCACTGTCTGAACCATTCACTTGGCAATAAGTTTATACGTCCTTGTATTTCTACTTATCTTTTTATGTCTCACTCTTTCCCTTCCTCCCTCTCCCAATACAGGACAGCTAGGTGACTTCATGGTGCATAGAGTGCCATACCTGAAATCAGAAAGATGTATCTTCATGAGTTCAAATCCAGCCTCAGACACTTATTAATTATGTGACCTGAGCAAGTCCCTTAACCCTGTTTGCCTTAGTTCCTTGTCTATAAAATGAGCTAGAGAAGGAATGACAAACTATTCCAATATTTTTGTCAAGAAAATCCCAGATGGGGTCATGAAGTCAGATAGGCCTGAAATGACTAAATAACCACAGCTATCTCCTTCCTTGCACATTATTAAAAACAGTGCTCTCTTTAAACTGTACTATAATCTGTCAGACTTATTAAAGCCACTATTCCACAGAAGGTTTATAGGTACAACTGAGCTTCTTTTTTTTCTTCCAATCCAGTAAAATAGGATCTTAGGATCTTTAGGAACAGAGAAAATTAGATTGCTGGGGCTGGTGGTGATGCTAGAAGGTACATGATTATAGCAGTGCTTTTAGAAGATTTGGATCATATGGTCAAAGATTTAAAGTTTTGGGGAAAAGCCCTGAGACCAAGAATGATAAAATAAATTGCCCTTAATCTCGAGATACATATTGATAAGTCAAATGTCAAGGAAATGGTCAGTTAATGGCATAAAGCATAGCAGGAGCTGGGCCTAGAAGTGAACTGGGTAACCAAGGCAATCCTCAGTCTTCATAGTAGGGTCTGGGGGCAGAAGTTTCAGAGGTAAAAGTGCTAAGTCCTTTGAGTCATAGTTTCTACTTAAAAAGGTTGGCGAGCAGACTTCAAGAGAATCAATTAAGCCAAAGTAACTTGTGCTTTTGTACTTACTAGAAAATAAAGCACTAAAAGTAACTGACTGACATCACAATGGCTATCTACATATGTTTGAAAGAGAACATAAATGATCCCATCCTGTGTTACCTTAGACAAGTCACTTTCTCCATAATGATAGTTTTGTTACTGTTCTAGTTGTTTTTTCTATGTGAAATGAGGAAATTGCACAAAATAAGGGATTTTGAATCTGGGATCAGTGAATTTTATTTTTATATGATGGTACCTACTTTAGTATAATTGATTTCCTTTATATCACTATATATTTTATTTAATGAATGTTTTATGATTTTAAAAACACTCTAAGAAAGGGTTTCATCAGACTGCCAATGGGGTCCTAAACATACACAGAAAAGGTTGATGAACCCCTGAACTAAAGAAGTTTTTTCTAGCTCTACATTCTATGATTCAGTGAATGTGTTAGGATCACATGGTTTATGTCTGTGAGTCTCAAGAGCATGAACTCATCTTCAGAAATTTCAGAATTGAAACAATACGTGACTGAAGAGGTGAAAAATTAGGGTGTGTTGACATGGCTTGAAAGTTTTTAGAGTGCCTGACTGCTTGACATCTAATAATTTCCTGGGATTATTCTGACATTTAATTTAATTGTGGGACTAAAATGTTCTGTCATTGCTGCTCCTATTGTGCTTCGTTGCTGTTTTGAGGGTGATTGTTGTTGCTAACTGTTTTTAACCAAAAACTGTAAGAAAATGTCCAAATAAGAGCTATTTTTTAAGCAAGCTAAGCTTTGAGTTATGTCAGATGTATTTTGAAAAAACTCTCATAGTAAATGGTAGATTCAGAAACTAGCGATGTAATTTGGAAATTGTTTTGTTGTTGTTTTTGGTTGTTTGTTCGTTTGTTTTTTGGACAGACTTGGATTTATTCTTAAATCCAGGTACTTAGGAAACTTTATGTGTAGAGATCAGCCATTCTTTTGCAATGTTTCCTCCTTAGAGGTTCTAGAGTTTCTTGGGGGCCTGCTATGGCTTGTTCAGGATCATACAATTAGTATGTCAGAGCCAGGAAGAGCTAGACCGACATCTTTCTGACTAAAGCAGAATCTATGCATTCTACAACTTTTGAGAACCATTTGGAGATTACACTTTAGAATTTAAACACATGGCAGAAAATTTCCTCCATTCTGCCTTCTTGATTATATTTCTTTGGAAATTTGCCACCCTTATTTAAGATTAAACTAAATCCGCATTCCTTAAACTTGTCAGATAATGAGTTTCTTTTATTATAATCACCATTGGCAAGTCATTTTGGTTTAAAAGATGAAGGATACTTTAACCTAATCAGGGTCTAAAAATTTGGGTTTTGCTACACTGGGGCTCTCAGTCTTCTCAGAAGAGGAGCATACTCCATTTTTACTACTTTTTTCCATTGCATCCTCAAAGGACAAGCATGAAAAAGAAGCTTTCCTTTCCCACCCCTCCCATGTCTGCTCATGACACTATAGCAGCATCTGTGAGGGTGAGTTACTGTCCAAATCAGTCAGACTTTGCCACTGCACATGCCTAAGAAGCAGATGTTCCCTTGACTAAGCTTACATTTCTCCAGAAGCTGTGTATCTGCTGTTGCCATTGTCACCGAGCCATAGCTGGCAAGGAGGGGAACAAGAACAAAGAGGAAGCACTATATTCTGAGTGTTAGAATTCTGTGCCTCAAACTTTGGTGCCCAGGGCAAAATGGAAGGTACTGAATTCACACAGATCTTTCAAAGAAGGCTGGACCTTGATTAAAGAGATCCCACTGTCATTGGAAGCTATGCTGCAAGGTGCCATGTCTTCAGCTAGCTTCAAAGCCAAATGATAGATATTGTGGGTTCTCCCTGGCAAGCTGAACATCTTCAACTCCCAGCTGAACATCTTGCACACTAAACAGTATTTTCCATGCCACTTGTATGGAACACGAGCATCTTGCTGTCTTTAATTAAGAAGCTAACTGGACCATGAAGTATTGCCTGAGTAAATAAAAGTGATTTGTACTTAGTCAGAAAGGCACATTAGGCATCTTTGCATTTCTTTTCTTGCACATAAATTATGGAGATTATTAAAAATTGGAAGGGTCATCTATAAGCCCATCTGTACTGCAAAGCCAATTGTCATTCCCAAAATGTATCTGTCTTTCTAAGTGTTGTAATTTATTATGGACAATAGTAGGAACCATCTGCTTACTTTTTAAAAAAAAAATTTATTAACCAGGCTAGCAAACTTTGAGTGAAAGTTCCATATGAAAGTATAGTAATTTTGTGTTCTAGGAAAACACAAATGATGCTTCAATAGTCACAGACAGACAGTGCCCTGAAAATGATTGGTGATTTTTTTAGCCTACTCTTTTCTTGAGAAAATTTCAGGATATAACTATCAATCAGTCAATCAGCAAATATTTATTAAACAACCAAGCATTTGTGTTTCAGGAACTGTGATAGGTGATGGGGATATAAAACAACAAGGAAAAATAGCAGTCCTTGCTCTTGAGAAACTTAAATACTATTGGGCAAGGCAATGTATATACTTATAGGTATGTAAAACTAGATATAAAAGTATTTAGAGTGGAAAGTAACTGTAATACTGGGGGGAGAGGGTTAGATATCAGAAGAAGCCTTATATAGATAGAGTTTGAGGTCAGCTTTGAAGCTGCCTAAGGATGCTAAGGCAGTTAAGTGGTACAGTGAATAAATGACAGGCCTGGAATGAGGATTAAATGAATGAGTTTAAATTTTGCTTCAAAAATTTGTCAGCTATAAGACCTTGGGCAAGTCATTTAATTCTGAGTGCTTTAATTTCCTCATCTGTAAAATGAACAGGAGAAGAAAATGGTGAACCAGTATTGTATCTTTCCCAAGAAAATTCCAAATAGTATTATGAACACTTAGACATAATTGAAAAAATGACCCAACAGGATGCTAGGAGGCAAAAAAGAGGAGTAAGTGCATTCTAGGCATGCAGGGCAGCTTCTATAAAGGCATGGGAAGCCCTGTAGGAAGAATGATATGTGTAACAATTTGTTATGACAAAAAAGTTTCTGAAAAGGAATAATGTATAATAAACCCAGAAAGGCAGGTTAGTGTCAAATTGTGGCAGATTTTAAAAGCCAAGCAGAGAGGTTTGTATTTAATTCTAGATACACTAAGGAGTCACCAAAATTTATTAAATAAGAGAATAACATGGTCAGATCTTTACTTTAGAAATATCACTTAAATGCAAAGGGGATCAAAAGAAATGATAAGCTTAGCCTGTCCCTCCAAAAAAAGGACTTTCACAGAAGTAAAATGTTCTGAAATCATATGATTTGAATGGCAGGGTACAGCTCTTCTGTCACCAGATATTTCACTTTCTTCTTATCATTATGCCTGAAATTCCACCATTAGAATTGCTTTCTTTGGAGGATTTTTTTATTTTTAGAAGATTAAAATAGCAATACCTTTGGGCACGAGCATAAATAATACCATCTTGTACATTATCAGCTAAAACATCCCTGGTATTTAATTATCATTAGTTATTAGTTATTAGACAGATTAAATAAAGGTCCTTTGGGGCAGGAAAAAAAGGGAAAAATCCCAAAGACAAACTTCATCTGTCAAAATTTTACTCCAAATAGAATTTTTAGTGTTTTCCCATCCACAGACTAAGGAAAACACCATTAAAACAAATTGATGCAACCCTAGACACAGGCAGAGCAAGCAGACTCCAGTCACATTAGAACTGACTCTATTCAGAAACTTTGGATTCTCTTCAATCTATTGGTTACATCAAAAAACAACAACAAAAAAAGGTGACATTTTCTCTGAATTCTTTTTTAATGAAACTTTCTATTTTCCTAACTGCAAATGACTAGTTTTTCTGATAATAGAGCTTATTTATTTCATAAGTGACACTTAAGGGGAAAAAACCACCACCCACAAATATTGTGATTCATATAGTTTATGTTCTTCTACTGATAGAAAGAAGCCTTTGTTAGATAATAGATTTCACATAGTCAACATTACCTGTTGAATGCTTAAGTGTGTATCATTTAATGCATAATTCAGACATCAGTGTGCCCATTTGTATCTGGAGTTTGTATCCAATTATATCAGCTTCCTGAGACTCACCTGATCTTTTATGATTCATATTATAATAATTCATATGGCCAGAAAGAATCTAGTATATGCTGCTAAGGATTATCAAGTCCTGGTGAAGAAAAAACATAACAAAACCAACCAAAAATCCCTAAAGTTTAAAAGTGTTATTTTAATCATGATGACCTATTGAAAACTTCTCACATAAGAGATAGCTTTGGGAAATGAATAGTTTATATTCTTCAATATAACTTCTGAGAATTAGATTTGATTATAGATACATACACACACACACATATAATCATTTTTTCAATTGTATCCAACTCTTTATGATCCTATTTGGGATTTTCTTGGCAAAGATATTGAAGTGGTTTGTCATTTTATTTCCTTCTTCAGCTTGCTTTACTTTGCTTGTTTACTTTGCTGTTTCTGAGGAAACAGAAGTAAGCAATATGTTTCTCTGTGTGTGTATGTAGGTGTATGAACATTCTCATGTACATGTGAAAATAAACATATGTATATTTTCCTAGTACTCTGATAAATCTGATCAAGGTGACGTTAAGCTAAAAATGGAGATGATGGACAGAGAAAACTACCCACCTGGTTCTGCAAATGCAGATATCACAGAAAGTAGCAGGTGCAACATAGGAAGATTATCAGCAAAAAAGACAAGTAATTCACATAAGTCAGTGTGAGAAGAGCTTACAATAAAACCCAAGGCCTCAGATGTCTTTATACAAATACATTTAGTATAGATAATAAGCAAAGTGAATGAGAGACCTTAATGTAAGAAGGTAAATTTAACTTCTGGATATCTTGGCAACCTTAGAAATATGATCCATGAATATGACATGCTGACAGAAAAATACTTTCTTCCAAAGGGACGCAATTGATTAAAGGAGAAATGAAAGTAGTTTGGTTTTTCTGTTTGTTCACTTTGGGGGGGGGGAATTCTTTTTTGTTTTTGTTTTTGTTTTTGTTTTTGTTTTTTTGTTTTTTTGTTTTTGTCACAGACTTGTCTTACAAATTCATTGGAAGCCATGCCATTGCTATTATTTTTGTTTATACCTAGAGCCTTGGGACTAGTAGTATACCTCTCCTCAAGTTGCAAGGTACTTTATTGTGATGCAAAGCTATGTAAAATGAGAGTCAGAATCCAAAAGAACTACCAACGGGTTATTGTGATGGGCCTAATCTTTTAAGATCAACTAATCACTTACATTTATTAAGTGTCTACAATGTGCCAAGCACTGTGTCAGGTACTAGGGATTCAGATATAAAAATGAAAGTCTTTGGCCTCAAAGAGCTTACATTCTACAAATATATTATCATAGATATAAATACAAAGTTGGACAAAAAATTGTGAGTTCACAATGAGACAAATATATCAAAACAGTTTATCTGAAGAATCAAGTATTTCTCCCCATTCATATTTCATTAAAAATGCTAACTCTAACAATAAGATTTAAAAAAAAAAAGAAAACAATCAAGGTATAGACATCAACCAAGAGAAAACAAAACTATCCCCATTTGCAATTGACATAATAGTGTACTTAGAAAATCCCAGAAAGTCAGTAAAGAAAATCATAGATAAAATGAATGGGTATAGCATAATTGCAAGATACAAAATGTATTCACAAAATCATTAGCATTTTATAAACAATATTAAGCAAAATTCAAGAAAAATGATAAGAGAAATTTTATTTAGAATATAAAATTCATAAACTACTTGGGAGTTAATCTACCAAAACATAAACTTATAAAAATAAAATTATAACAGCAAAGGACTGGAAACAAGGAAGGAACCCACTGATGGGGAAATATTTCAGTAAATCATGATATGTGAATACAAGAGAATACCTCTATGCTATAAATGCTGAATATGAAAAATTCAGAAAAACATCAGAAGATATGTAAACTGGAACAAAGAAAAAAAAAATATATATATAGCTAATAACTACAACAACATAAATGGAAATAACAGTCACCACAAAAAATAACTGAATGTTACATATTTATACTAATCAAAGTTTGGCCTTAAGAAGAGCGTATATCTGTTTTTCTTCTCTTAAGCAAAGAACAAAAGATATAAAATATAAAAAATTGTCAGACTCAACAGATGTATTGGCTGGCTGCTTTGGGTGAACCACATTTTTCTTTTTTTCTTTTTTTTTTTTTAGTCTTTATTATAAAGAGTAGCTTGGTATAGGGAAAGGAGGAAGAAACATATTTGGAAATAAAAGTAATGTGAAACTAAAAGGTATTGGTGTTTTGAAAATACAACCACAATGCATGCAATAATAATAATAAGAGAGATCAAGATAATTTGAAAGAAGCATTTATCTTAAGTAAGCTATGCAAGTGTAATACAAATGATATCAACCAAGTCTATTTACCCAGTAATTTCTATCAAATTACAAGGAAGTAATTTTTGGAATTAGATTTAATAATTATAAAATTTATTTATATGAAATATAAGTTCTGGAATATGAAAATAGATGAGAAAAAGTACAAAAGGGGGTACATGCATTACTAGTCTTTAAACTTTGTTCAAAATAAGTAATCATCAAAAAATGGAAGCTAAACAATGTTTACATTGGATTTTTACATTATATGAATACAAAAAATGGAGACTAAACAAACAAATTAAAATAATAACAAAAGTGAGCAATAATATTAGAAATGCATTTGATATATCCATGAACATACCTTATTGGAAGAAAGAGTCTCTTTGCTTTTATTGTTTTGTTTTGTTTTGTTTTATTTTGTTTTTGTCAAAAGCTCAGAAAAAACATGCAAAGAAATTTGACAGAAATTAAGATTAAACCAACATCTTGCAATCAATAAACATTTATTAAACACCTACTAAGTGCTAAGCACTATATTATGAATTGGATATATAAAAAGGGGCAAACAATAGTTCCTGTCCTCCAGGAGTTTACATGAGGGAGAAAGAATATAGGCAAATATATACAAAGCAAATTGGAAATAAATAGGAAATAAATTAACAGAGAGAAGCCTCTGGAATAAAGAGAAGTTGAGGAAAGCTTCCTGTAGAAGGTGACATGTTAATTGGGACTTAATTAAAGAAAAGTAGATCTTTCCTTGCTAAAAACACATATGGATATAGCTCACTCTTAGCAATGTAATAAAAATTTTGCCCCTTGATTTGGAGGAGATTTAAGGTTACACATTCTTTTGCAAACACCCTCAAAACTGGCCCAATACCCCATTACACTTTTAGGGTGTCACCCCCATATCCTATTATATTAGTGGGCAACCTCATCAGTACAATTCATAGAATGCAGAGTCTGGAGTTAAGAAGACTCATATTTCTGAGTTCAAATCTGGTTCCAGATATTAACTAGCTGTGTGACCTCAGGCAAGTCATTTAACTCTGTGTCAGTTTCCTTACCTGGAAAATGAGCTGGAGAAGGAAATGGCAAATCACTCCAGTATGTCCTACCAAGAAAACTCCCAAAAGGCAGGAAGGCAGTGTCACCAGATCAAAGGGTATATGTTGGGGAGTTAAGATATAAAAAGACTAGAAAGGTAGAAAAAAACTAAGTTTTGAACACCAAGGATATTTTGTATTTGATCCCAGAAGTAATAGGTAAATGGCCTGAACATAGAATTCCCCCTATTTAAAAATTAAAAGAAAAAAAGATCAGGATTCTTTTACCTCTGTAGCCAAAGCAAGACTTCTTAATCAAAGAAAGCATATATATTATAATGGATAATAAAGGAGAATTCCATTTACACTACATTCTAAATCTTTTGCAAAAATAAAATTAGTTCATTCAAAATTGGAAGAAAAAAGATTAAAAATATATCAAATGGAAATGATAAAAGGCTGATATTCAAAATATAAAGGGGGTTTATACTAGTATATACATCAAAAACTATCCAGTGGTCAAAAGATTTGAATATGTTTCAAAAGCAAATTTGAAAATTATAAATGATCACATGATAACATTCTCTAGTCACTTAAAATGAGAGAAATGCAAATTAGGAAGATATTGAGATTTTTAACTCACACTGTGAAAATCATCAAAAGTTTTTTGTTTTTGTTTTTGTTTTTTAATTGTAAATGGAAAATATTGGAAAGACTAGAGGACAAAAGGCCCACTGATATGCTTTCAATGTAACTCTCATGTCTTCCAACTATAATAAATTTTAATTTGGAATTATGCATGTGACAATACTATGTCTTTGCCATAACAACCACATTACTGTGAAAATACATCAAGGAAATCAGACAAAAAAAATTTAACATATATATATATAAGTATATATGTCTACACACACACATATATACATATATGTATACACACACAGAGGGAGAGAAAGAGAGAGAGAGACAAAAAGGGAGAGATGGAGGAGAGAGGGAGGGAGAGAATGAGAGAGAGAGAGAGCACAAAGGACTGAATTCAAAGTAATTGTTCATCCTTTGAGAAGTGCTTGGAAAAGAAATGATGTATGTGAATGAGATGACTATGTTATGCTGTTAAAATGCCTGAAATATAAAAATATAAAATACTTGAAATATAAAAAATTCAGAGAAATGTAGGAAGAATTTTATGAAATGATGCAAAATAAAATAACATCAAGAGAACAATATACATGTTGACTATAACAACATAAATGAAAAGATTACTAAAAGGAAATTAAACTCTATATCCTGGAAAGACAGCAAAAGTCCTAGAGAAGAGACAGCTAAGCATACTTCCTTCTTTATGGTAAAAAAAAAAATAAAGAAATACTAGAACAGTATACTATATTCATATGTATACATGTACCAACAGATATGCATACATCTAGTCTTTAAAAAGAAACACATTTTGTATTAGATATTTTTGCTCACCAATTTTCCTTTATTATCAGGAAACATTTAGACTAGAAGCTATCATTGAATGATTGATATAAACATAAAAGTAAAAATGGAGTTAAGATAGTAGAGTGAGAGGTAATAGATTTGCCTTAGCTGCCTGATAACCTCCACAACAACTTGGAAATGTACTAAACTGAATTCTGATCAGGAATAACAGCAACAACAAAAAAATCATAGTCATGTTTATATCCCAGAGAAACTTAAAAAGATAGAGTGATCTGCAGACTCTGGGATGGGAACTTGCCAAGAGAGTAGAAGCAGAAAGCAGAAGTGGCAGCCCAGGAGCTGTAAGGCACAGAGCACTTGGGCAAAAAGAGATTCCAGGGAGTCCTTTGAATAGCTCTGGAAGCAGGAATGGGTGCCATCTGACATCTGTCATCCATTATGCAGTTCTAGGTCAAAGTTCTAAGACAGAGAAAAAGAATCTACTAGTCATTTCCTAAAAGACATCCCCAAAAGAAAACTGCCAGGTCTAGCTGTGTGACCTTGCAAGTCACTTAACCCCAACTGCCTCAGCCAGAAAGAAAGAAAGAAAGAAAGAAAGAAAGAAAGAAAGAAAGAAAGA
>JAJPUD010005359.1:75266-128073 GCA_023553655.1 Myrmecobius fasciatus
AGAAAGAAAGAAAGAAAGAAAGAAAGAAAGAAAGAAAGAAAGAAAGAAAGAAAGAAAGAAAGAAAGAAAGAAAGAAAGAAAGAAAGAAAGAAAGAAATTTGCCAGGAATATCCTAAATCTAAACTTTCCTGTTAAGGGAGAACATTATGAAACAGCCCAAAAGAAATAATTCAAATTCTGTCCAGCCACAGATCACAGATTTAGCAACTTCTACTATAAAGGAATATAGGGTTTGGAATATGATTTTCCAGAAAGCAAAAGATCTAGAATTACAATCAGAAAAATCACCTACCCAGCAAAACTGAGTATAATCCATCAGAAAGGCAAATGGATATTTAATCAAATAGAAGAGTTTAAAGCATTATTTATGAAAAGACCAGGGCTGAATAGAAAATTTGACATTTACACAAAAGACTCAAGGAGCATAAAAAGCAATCAAAATTGTCGTTCCTCTTGACACACACCTACAATTCCAAGATGGAAAACGATGGAAGTCCTCTTACATGATTCATGTCTTTGAAACTTTTGTAGCTCTTCAAGGGCTTATGAATTTAACCTATGCTTTCATTTGCTAACATTTTCCTAAGGCTAATCAAATAACAAGTCTATCCATATTGCTCACTCGCCTATACATTTTGACAGACATATATGCATTGAGAAAATTTGTGACCTGATTGAAAAGGTAAGATTTCTAAAAGTCAATTCTAGCTACTAAAATTGAAAAGAAATGCTAAGATCAGTAGATGAAATTTTACACATGATTACAGAGTCTTATTCAACCAAGGTAGATTGTCAGCTTTGGTGTTTTTGCATGGCTAGTGAATACAGTATAGTGTTGATTTACTAAATATTTTACCCAGTTTGAGATCAGTATGAATCAAGATATTTTCACTAAATATGAATTAATTGACATCAATAATGATGATGGCTCAAATGACCATTTCAGCCATACACTGACTATTCAATTTATTCCTATAAACCAGATGTAACTTCAGAAGAAATGAATAAGACATTTATGACAACTTAGATAGCAGCAACTAGGTAGATCACCAGAACTAGAATCAGATTAATCTGAATTTAAAGCTGACGTTAGATATGTAGCAGTTGTATAACTCTGGGAATGTCTCTTAACCCCTATTTGCCTCAGTTCCTCATCTATAAAATAGGGATACTTGGAGAAGGAAATGGTAAATCACTCCAGTATCTTTTTTATACATAGAGTCAAACACAACACAACAGCAACAACATAGATGTCAGGGTTATTCTAAGACTTAGATTCTCTAAATCATGTTTCTTGCATACATAGCTCAAATAAAGTTAACTTCCCATTCCCCAATTTTCGTAACTAATAGCTAAGGTAGCTAGGCAACCAGGTTTCTAGAACCTACACTGCGATGTTTTGAGAAGCAGCTCTAGATCGTTTTGATGACATAGCATAGATGTCTTAGGGAATGTGGAGAAGATAGAGAACAGAACAACAGTGAAAAAGAAAGTTGGATATTTTCCCTCACTCTCAAAACTCTATGATAAAGAATGCCATAAGTTGTGGGAACATTAATTTGGCAAAAGGGAACAGAAAAGGCAATTACTAGTGAGTCCTCATGGCTTTACATGCAGTTGGTCCATGAAGCTACAAGTCATGACCACTTTATCCAACAGTCAGGCAAGGATTGGAGGATGGCCTTACCTAGAATTTCCATATTAGGAACCAAGACTAATAATATGACTAAACAAAAAATGATAATAATACTTAACATTATGAAAAAATATACTGTGTCAAAAGATATCCTTAAATAAATAAACCAGAGGGACTAGATGGTACAAAGCACCTGCCCTAGGAGTCAGGAGGATGTGACAGTTTTGGAAACTGATTTGCCACACAGCAAATACTATATAAATGTTTACTACTCAGAAAAGTTGCATTGTACCTCTTCCGCTTTTTACTGGTCTTGTGACCTCCGTTGGACTGGTTTTGTAGTTGTTACTAGCACTTAGATCTTGGTCAAACATCCCAGACACCAAGGTCACCCACTGCATCCTGGACTTTTGTCTTAGCACTTGGGCTTCAATGACTCAGGAAGAGAGAGTGAGGTTGACAACATTATTTAATTCTCCTTAATTTAAATCCTATTCACACACAAGTCAAGAAATCACCTCATGATGTCATTAGTCCTCTTCAAAAAATAATAAACAACATATTGTGTAGCCAGATGTCTAAACTTTCCAGTCATAAATGGATGCACCTGTTCTAGGAATCTTAATTGGACATCACCCAATTGTACTTTCTGCCTTCTTTACCTTCTCACTACACTGAAATATCTATTTATCTCTTCATAAGAATTAATACTACTATCATTTTTTTGTATGGGCCTAAATCTTGGAGCTTTCCCCAGATCTTTTAGAAATGGCAAAATCTGTCACTGAAGAACCAGGAAAAAAGCCTCCACTTGCATTTTCTTGTCATTTTCTCTGAGTCTTGTCTCTGAATCATCTTATTTCCCCAGCAAGATATCTTAGCCCTAGGTGCCAAACTTTAGAACAAATAGTGGGGGTCCTCCAAGCAAGCTGATTTCAACAGGCTTAGCCTTTTCTTTTGACTTCTCTTGCTTATGTAAAAACATGAGTGCAGCTTTCAAAGAACTCTCTCTAGTTTGTGGTGAGCACTCCATATTTTATAAAATTTAATCTCTGAAGACAACTATAACTATAATGATTATTTGCCCTATAACTGCCAATAGTTGTGGCATTTCCCAGTTTCTGAATGCTAAGTATCTTTCATTCTCCCTTGTAGATGAGTGTGGAAAAGTCACAGAGATGTGCCAAGCCCAGAGCAAGGTCATTTTTTCTTCTACTTACCCAATGGTATTAATTACCTTATCATATTCAAATAGAATCAACTGAAAACATCATTGGGCCTTTTGAGCACTCCCTTGCAGACATGTTAACTTAAAAAAAAATAAAGATTGAGAAGTTTTATTGAACTACAAAACTCAGCATAAATCCATAATGTATTATGCCAACCAATAGAAACCTCAGGTGATGTAGGCTACAAAAATCAAGGCAGAGGTCCAAACATGATGGAGAATTTAGTTTTTCATTTCTCTTTCTTACTCAAACCACATCTGGAATACATTGTTTTGGAAAACACAGTTTAGGAAAGGTATTGACAAATTAGAACAGGTCAATAGGATGATAGCTACAATGATGGGGATACTGGAGAACATGTCATCATTAAAGGAATTAAAAATGTTTAACCTGAGGAAGATAGAAATATGCAGTAGAGATAGACTTCTGAATTTAGGGTCAAGAAAAGTTGAATTTATAGTGGACTTCAAGTAACTTCAAGTAAATAACTGTGCGGCCCTTGGATAAGACACTTAATTTTTCTGGGACTCAGTATTACAATCTGTAAAATAAAAGTGCTAGATTAAATTATCTCTAATTCAGATCTAGCTCTATGATATTATGATCCTTTAAAGATCTGGAGGCAGAGGCAGTTGTGATGGCTGTTTTCAGTTAACTGAAGGTCTATGATGTAAAGGAGGGCTTTTAGTTGTTTTAATAGTATCCAAGGGACAGAAGTGGGAAACATGGGTAGAAGCTGCAGAGGCAGATTTTGACTTGATACAAAAAAAAAAAAGAGAGATAGAGTTTCTTACAAATTAAGGTTTTTCAAAAATAGAATAGGCTTACTTTGGTATTCATGGATTCTCCTTCACAAAAGGTCATCAACAGCAGTTATATGATAACTTATCAAGAATATTGTAAAGGGAATGAATTCCAAAGTCAGATATGAATTGAGATATGAAATGGTTTCTAATGTCTCACTCTAAGATACAGTAATTCCTTAAGAATAATGGAGAAAAGCTAATTTTTAAGAAACGAAGACACTTTAGTGTCCTTAAAATCATAGTTTTTATTCCTAATAAATTGGTAGAAATAAAGCTTTTAAAAATGTTTGCATTATATTTCAGTCAAAACATGTTCAATTGTCTCCTGGGAGGGCTTTCATTAAATAGAACTTTATAATTACTGTGAACAACTTGAATGTTTGTTCCTTTTAAAAAAGGATATGGTGTTCATTGACCAAGAAATCTTTCAAAGTGATCATTAGGGTCTGTTTTAAGTGGATTTTGTACCCCCTACAGGGGGGAAAATTCTTTACTATATGAAATTTAAACCACTTGATTATTTTTTTAAAATTTTGTGATTTCTATCAAGGGGTAACATAACCTTTTTAGTGTAGTGTATCACAAATTATTGCCAATGATCTTTTAAATAGCACTTTTCTAAGTTATGGTTGCCAGCAATTTCAATTTCCATGAATGGTTCTGTTTTTATTAGCATCAACTCTTCCCTTAGGCAAATATTAAAATGGTCTACACAACAAATGAAGCTTTTAAGGCTGATAAATATTTTGCAGATGTATTTGTTTCCTAGTGCCAACAAAATTTAGACAGATTAATGTTGAAAGAATAAAAGAGACAGGAAGCCCAACTCTTCTCTTGCTCAGTTCATTGGTGACTCTACCTGCCTAGCAATCCCCAATATGGATTTTGCAACAAAATAGTCACAGAGATAAAAAGTGACATCTTCCTATAATAAAAGGCAAGTGCAGATGGCAAGATAATTGTAGCTTTATACTATCAAACTGTGTGGAGAGAATTTACCCTTCAGTTAAGACTCATATGGTTTGTGTTAAAAAATATAAGAAAGATGTTTATGAAAAAAAAAAAGAATTTCTTTTATGAAGTTGCTCCTTAAGGGATGAGAAATGGAGCTAGATTTATCTATAAAACGCTCATTTGATCCATTTGGGACATAGGAGATACAGTGGATAGTGGTAAGAAAATCACTCTACATATATTGATATGTGATTATTATAGTCTCAGCGTTAATTTGTGGCTCAGATTAAAAGTCCAACTCGGACTGAGATATAACTAATTTTAACCCTCAGGTTGCCATTTCTGTGACATGTTCATCAACTTAAAATGTGAGATTCAGGTTAAAGAAAATCCTAAACTAATTATGCTGCTGCTATTGTTAAATTGTCATGGTGTAAAGATGACCTGGAATTCTCAAAGGTGATGCCAGCAGGGTGAGAGATAAAGCAGGAATCTACATTTTTTGGGGGGAGGGAAGTATGATGATTCCCATCATTATACACCATCCCTAATTACATGTTGTGAATATATATACCTATATAGCACATATCAAAGAATCAAACTTTGTATGATGAAGCTTACAGGCTCCTTCACAAAAATAATATTATTAAATATATAAAATAAAATTTTAATATATAATATAAAATATAAAGGTTCATAAAGAAAAACACCTATTAAAGAATAAATGGTATTATGATAGTTTTAATAATTTAATGATTAATGGCACACTTATTACTTTAGTAAATAATTACATTAAGAATAAATTAATAAAATATTATTAAAAGAACAAGTTCACAAGCCCCAGGTTAAGAACCCCTAAGAGAATGAATGCTTCTTAAAGGCAAGAACTATTATAATTTGATTTTGGTACCTCCAGCACTTAGCACATTATATGAAAAATAGTTGGCCTTAATTAATGCCTGTTGGTCCACTGAATCAAAATCAGGGGAAAGGATGATTCTCATACTGATGAAATTGCAAATCCTTAAATGTTGATAAACATTTGAATGAAAGAGAGGCTCCTATATAGAAATTAATAAAAAAGAAGAAGAAACACCCAATTAGAATGATCCAAAAAGTTTGTGTTGAAGCAAAGAATTTGGGGAGTGGGGAGGGAGTGGAACTAAGATCACCAGGTATCCAGGAAGCTTCTTGAGCTCTCCCAGTTTCTCTGGAAAACCACATGAAAGCATGTCACTGAACAGAATCTGATGGAATGAAGTCACTATCCAGCTAAAGATAGATTGGAAAAACTTTAAGAAGGGTCAGTCTCACTGGCCTGAGAAGGTGTTCTCAGAGTCTGAGAAAGCCAGTGAGAGGGTCTTAATTACAGCACATAAACAAATGAGACCCTCAGTCCTAGTTCAGTAGAGGAGCAGACAATAGGGGAAGCTTCCAGTACCAGCCCAGAAGGCAAATTCTGGGAAAGCAGACTTTCGTGGAAAGAGCAGATAAAGCTTCTCTTTGAAAACACAAGGGGACCCCTGTGCTCAAAATTAAGGCTTAGAACTGCACAGGAAGTGTGGGACAGTGCCCCTTTTATTCCAGAAGCAGAATTTGACCATAAAAGTAAAAAAAAAAAAAAAAAAAATAGGAGGAAACGCCAAAAGAAAATGAGCAAGAAACAGAAAAGAACCTTGAGCATAGAAAACTACTTGACAGGGAAGTCCAAAACACTAACTCAGATGAGGACAAATTCCACAGAGGAAATTTCAAAGAGTGATATGAATTGCTTTCAAGCCCAAAGAGGCTTCTTGGAAGTGCTCTCAAAAGATTTTAAAAGGCATGTAAAAGAGGTAGAAAAAAATGAGAAAAGAAATGAGAGATATGCAATAGAAAGTCAACAGCTTGGAAAAGTAAGGCAATTCCTTAAAAAAATACAATTGACCAAATGCAAAAAAAATCCAGTGAAGAAAATAACATTTTCAAAAATAGAATAATCAAATAGAGAAATTGATACAAAAGCTAACAGAAGAAAATCACACATTAAAAGCTAGAACAGGGCAAATGGAAGCTAATGACTCTATGAGATATCAAGAATCAGTCAAACAAAAAAGAATGAAAAAAATGAAAGAAAACAGAATATATCCCATTGGAAAAACAGCTGACCTAGCAAATATATGTAAAAGAGACAATTTAAAAATTATTGGTCAACCTGAAGGCCATGAACAACAACAACAAAAAAAGCCTGGATACTATTCTCCAAGAGATCATCAAGGAAAATGTCCCAATATTCTAGAATTGGGGAGGGGAGGTAATCATTGAAAGAATATATCAATTACCTTTGGAAAGAGATTTCACAAGGAAAACCCCAAGGAATATTGCTGCAAAATTCCAGAAGTACAATCTCAAAGAAAAAAATACTGCAAGCTTCCAGACAAAAAATTTCAAAAACCAAGGGAGCAACAGTCAGAATTACCTAGGATGTAGCAACCTCTACAGTAAAGGATTAGAGGACCTGAAATAAAATATTCCAAAAGGTAAACAACATGGGGTTAAAACCAAGAATTAACTACCCAACAAGACTCAGCATCATCTTTAGAGGAGGCAATGGATCTTCAGTGAAGCAAGGGACTTTCAATCATTTCTACTGAAAAAAAAAACAATGAAACAGAAAATTTCATCTTCAAACACAGGACTAAAGAGAAGCATAGAAAAGTAAAAAAGGGGGAAAATATATATCATTTAAAGGTTAAACTGTTTACACCCTTAGATGGGAAAATGATATCTTTAACTCTTTTTTTTTTAATAAAGCTTTTTATTTGCAAAACATATGAGTGACTTTTCAACATTGACCTTTGCAAAAAAAACCTTTTTTTTTCCAAAGCTTTTCCTTTCCCTCCCCCCGCCCCCCACCCCTAGATGACAGGTAATCTAATACATGCTAGATAGGATAAATTATATGACAAATACAATACATGTATACATATCTATACAGTTATCTTACTGCACAAGAAACATCAGATCTAGAAAGAGAAGAAAAAAAACAACCTAAGAAGGAAAACAGAATGCATGGAAATATTCACAGAAAGCGTTAAAATACTGTGTTGTGGTTCACTCTCAGTTCCCACAGGCCTCTCTCTGGATGTATATGACTATCTTCATCGCAGCACAACTGGTTTGAATCACATCATTGTTGAAGAGAACCATGTCCATCAAAATTGATCATCGTATAGTCTTGTTGCTGTGTATAATGTTCTCCTGGTTCTGCTGATTTCACTCAGCATCAGTTCATGCAAGTCTCTCCAATCCTCTCTGAAATCCTCCTGTTGGTCATTTCTTACAGAACAATAGTATTCCATAACATTCATATACCATAATTTATTCAGCCATTCTCCAATTGATGGGCATCTTTTCAATTTCCAGTTTCTTGCCACTACAAAAAGGGCTGCCACAAACATTTTTGCACATGTGGGGCCCTTTCCCTCCTTAAAAATCTCTTTGGGATATAGGCCCAGTAGAAACACTCCTGGGTCAAAGGGTATGCACTGTTTGATAACTCTTTGAGCATAGCTCCAAATTGCTCTCCAGAATGGTTGGATCCGTTCACAGTTCCACCAACAATGTATCAGTGTCCCAGTTTTCCCACATCCCCTCCAACAGCTATCATTATCATTTCCTGTCATTTTAGCCAATCTGACAGGTGTGTAGTGGTATCTCAGGGTTGTCTTAATTTGCATTTCTCTGATCAATAGTGACTTGGAGCACCTTTTCATGTGACCGGAAATAGTTTCAATTTCTTCGTCTGAAAATTGTCTGTTCATATCTTTTGACATTTGTCAATTGGATATCTTTAACTCTTAAGAACTGTCTCTGGTACTGGGGCAGATAGAGGGAGCATCACATGGACAGAGACAAAGGTTATAAATGGACTCTGATGTGATGTTATCAAAGAAAAAGACATTAAGGGGTGGAAAAAAGGACCTTACTGGCAGAAGTGGAAAGGGGAGCTATAATGGGCCAAGTTAGCTCATGTGAAAAGGCACAAAAGACAATGAAAGGAAAGAAAAGAGGGGGATGAACATTGTATAAAGCTTGATCTCATCAGTTTTCGATCAAAGAGGGAATAACTTAATTTTTCAGTTGGGTATAGAAATTTATCTAACCCTATAAAGAAGTAGGAGGAAAAAGAGGAAAGAAAAGGGAGGGGCTGGATAGAAGAGAGGGTAGAAATACTAGAAAAAAAGGTAAGAGAGGAAGGGAGAGGTGTTATATGATAAGGTACTGGGTGGAGGAAGTTAAAAAAAAACCTACTAAGAGAAGGGGGAGGAGTGATAGAAGATAAAATAGTGGGTGGCATGAGTTAAAAAAAAAAAAAACACTAAGACAGGGTGAAAAGAAAGACCAAAAGTATATACAGGGGAGAAAATAGGATGGAGGAAAATGCAGAGTTGGAAATTGTAACTGTAAATGTGCATGGGAGGAACTCTCCCATAAAACAGTAGTGAATAGCAGAGTGGATTAAAAAACAGAATCCTACATTATGTTGTATACAAGAAACACATTTGACACAGAGAGACACATTCAAAGTAAAAGTAAAATGCTTGAGCAGATTTTATTATGTTTCAGCTGAAGCAAAAAAAGCAAGGATAGCCATTCTGATTTTATATAGAGCAAAAGTAAAAATAGATCTAATTAAAAGAAATAAGGAAGGAAATTACATTTTGATAAAGAATACTGAAATAATGAAGTAGTAATTATACTAAATATATATGCACCAAATGGTAAAGAATACAAATTCCTAGAAAAGGTATTAAGCCAATTACAGGAAGGAATAGACAGCAAAACTATATTAGTGGGGGATTTCAACCTTCACTTCTTAGAATCAGACAAACCTAACCAAAAATAAACAAGAAAGAAACTAGGGAGGTTAATAGAATCATTGAAAATCTAGATATGATAGACCTCTGGAGAAAATTGAATAGGGACAGAAAGGAATACACTTTTTTTTTCTCAGCAGTACATAGTACCTACACAAAAATTGATCATAAAAACCTCACAATCAAATGCAGAAAGACCGACATAGCAAATGTTTCTTTTTCAGACCATAATGCAATAAAAATTATATTCAATAAAAGACCAGGGAAAGATTTAGTAAAATCCAATTGGAAATTAAATAATCTAATTCTAAAGAATGAGTGGGTCAAACAGCAAATCACAGAAACAATCCATAATTTCAACCAAAAGAATGACAAAAATGAGACAATATAACAGAACCTCTGGGATGTAGTCAAATAGTTCTTAATGGAGATTTTATCTCTAAATAGCTATATGAATAAAATAGAGAAAGAGCACATTACTAAACTGGACATGCAAATAAAAAAGCTAATAAAAGAACAAATTAAAAAGCCCAAACTAAATACCAAATGAGAAATTCTGAAACTCAAAGGAGAGATTAATAAAATTGAAACTAAGAAAACTGTTGAGCTAATTAATAAAACTAAGAGTTGATTTTATGAAAAACCAACAAAATAGAAAAACCATTGGTTAATATAATTAGAAAAAAGAAAGAAAAAAAAAACAAAAAACAAATTACCAGCATCAAAAATGAAAAGGGTGAACTTGCCACCAATGGAAAAAAAAATTAAAACAATAATTACAAGCTATTTTGCCCAACTGTATGACAGCAAATCTGGCCATCTATCTGAAATGGATGAATATTTACAAAAATATAAATTTCCAGATTAACAGAAGAGGAAATAAATTATTTAAATAGTCCCATTTTAGAAAAATAAATTGAACAAGCTATTAATGACCTCCCTAAGAAAAGATCTCCAGGGCCCAATGAATTCACAAGTGAATTCTGTCAAACATTTAAAGAACAATTAATTCCAATACTATGTAAATTATTTGGAAAAGTAGTAAATAAGGAGGTCTGCTAAATTCCCTCTATGACACAAATATGGTACTGATTCATAAACCAGGAACAAAAACAAAACAGAGAAAGGAAATTACAGATCCTAAGGAATATTGATGTAAAAATTTAAATAAAACATTAACAAAAAGATTACAACAACTTATCAGCAGGATAATATACTATGACCAAGTAGGTTTTATACCAAAAAGACATGACTGGTTCAATAGCAGGAAACTTATTACCATAATCAACCACATCAATAACAAAATGAACAGAAATCATATGATAATCTCAATAGATACAGAAAAGGCATTTGACGAAATACAATACCCATTCCTATTAAAAAACACTAGAAAGCACAGGGATAAAATGAGCCTTCTTTAAAATAATAAGCAGTATCTATCTAAAACCAAGAGCAAGCATTATTTGTAATGGAAAGAAGCTATATTTCCAATAAGATGAGGGGTGCAATAAGGAAGCCCATTATCACCATTATTATTCAGCATTATACTAGAAATGTTAGCTATAGTAGTAAGAAAAAGAAATTAAAGGAATTAGAATAGAAAACAAGGAAATAAAACTATGACTTTTAGCACATAATATGATATACTTAGAGAAATTCTAAAAAAAATCACCCCAAAACCTATTGGAAACAACTATATTATAAATCTGCAGTCATCAAAACCATCTAGCTAAGAAAAAGAGTGGTGAATCAGTGGAATAGATTAGACATACACAACAAAATAATCAAGACATAGTAACCTAGAATTTGATAAACCTGCAAATTCCCACTTCTGGCATAAGAATTCCCTATTTGACAAATTTGCTGGGAAAACTAGGACATAATATGTCAGAAACTTGGTATAGACCTACATCTCACCCCATTCCAAAATAAGTTCAAAATGAGTACATGATTTGGTCATAAAGGATGATACCAAGAGCAAATTAGAATAGCAAGATCTCTTCTTAGATAGATATCTTTAAAAGATATCAGATCTTTGGAGAAAAGAGGAATTTATGACCAATGTAGAACTAGAGAACAGTATGAAAGACAAAATGGATAACTTTGAATACACTAAATTCAAAAGTTTTTAAAACCAACAGAAACAAGATTAAAAGGTAAGTACAAAGCTGGGAGAAATTTTACTTCCAGTATTTCTAATAAAAGTCTCATTTCAAAAATAAAGAGCCATGCCAAATTTATAATACAAGTCATTCACCAATTAAATGGCAAAAAGATATGAACAATTTTCAGATAAAGAAATTAAAGTCATATATATTAATATGAACAAATACTCCAAATCACTATTGATTAGAGAAATGCAAATTAAAACAACTCTGAGGTGCCACCTCACACCTATCATGTTGGCTAACATGACAGGAAAAGATGATGATAAATGTTGGAGGAGATGTTAGAAAACTGGGACACTGATGCATTGTTGGCAGAGTTGTGAAATGATCCAAACATTCTGCAGAACAATTAACCCCAAAGGGCTAAAAACTGTTCATACCCCCAGCAGTGCTAGACTAAGTCTGTATCACAAGGAAATCATGAAAGAGGGAAAAGGATCCACATGTGCAAAAATGTTTATAGCAGCTCTTTTGGGGGTCGTAAAGAATTGGAAAATGAATAGATGCTCATCATTTGGGGATTGGCTGAATAGGTTGTTGTATGAGAAGATAATAGAATATTATTGTTCTATAAAATTGATGAACAAGCCGATTTTAGAAAGGCTTGGAAAGATTTACATGAACTGATGCTTAGCAAAACAAAGAGAACCAGGTACACATTGTACATAAAAATAGCAAAAACATGCAATAATGAACTATGAAAGACTTGGTTCTTCTCAGCAGGTCAGTGATACAAGGCCATCCCAATAGACTTTGGATAGAAAATGCCATCTGCATCCAGGAAAATAAATTTGGATATTGGATGTAAATGAACACATGCTCTATTCACTTCTTTTTTCTGTTATTTTTTTTCTCTCTCTCTCATGGTTTTTCCCATTTGTTCTGATTTTTCTTTCCCAAGATGATTCTTAAAGCAATGTGCATTAAAAATTAATTAATTAATTTCAAAAAATAAAAATAAAAAAATTAGAAATTTCAGTCAACAGTGACACTGTATAAAAAACTCCTTAGTAAAATAGATTGTAAAATTCTTGGGTTCTTATTGTTTTAGTAGGCTGAGCCCAACAACAGTAAACATCTTATAACATGTTATACTAAAAACAAACAAGCAAACAAATGTCAATTTAGGAAAATCTAAATTAATTTGCCTTTATTATTTATAATTACTTAAGCATTTGCATAAAATTTGTAAATCTATTTACATTTTCACCTTTCAACATCTCGTCTTGTGGTATTCCCATTAAAAAAAAAAACATACTTTATATAGAGGAATCCACCATCACCACCAGTGCAGTGCATAAGAAGTCTGCTTTTGTCTTCTTTAAATTTTATTTTTTGGAGGTTAGGAGAGGGAAAAATGGAGGCAATATAATTGTATCATTTGGGTTATCCACCTGTCTCTTCTTATTGCTATAAGACTAATTCCCTTCCTTTTCTTGTGATGTCAGGAGTTGATCCATACTTATTGAACTTAATTAAAGTATAATCCTATACTTCACTGAATAACTATTATTTAATTAAATTTGTTGTTTACTGGACACTTACTGTGAAGTATGTCCCCTCAAGGAAATCACAGTTTTATTGGGGAAGTCAAAATTAACAAATAGGCAATAATGATTTAAACAAAACCATGCAAGATGGTCACTGTAAAATTAAAAGCTAAATTATATGATAGAACAAGAAAGTTCTATATTGACTCGAGTTACCCAGAAAAGTTTCATAGAAGTGGGACTTGTGTTAGGTCTTGAAGATAGTGGTTTCAACATCTCTGTAGCATTAGAAAGATAAGTAAAGTTCATTATATTAGCCCAAATTTATAAATTTAAGTTACACTTGTCAGATGACTGATTTTTTGAATTATACTGAAGTTACACCTTCTGGGCCAAAGTTAATGGAAACAGAAATCTTTTTCCCTGGAAAGCAACAACCTTGCCTAAAAGGTGTTTATTCAACCTCAAACACGCAGATACAGCTGTGATGGTTTTATCAGAGGTTGTCAGGTATATCACATACAAATGTTAGTCTTTAAGATATATAAATTTGCTTGTTGACTGTTAGTTTGTGGGTACAACCACTAGGAAAGCCAAAACAAAAGCAAAGGTAGGGAGCCCCACTTCTTAGCACAGTTGGTTGACTTTAATAGGTGCTGATTATGCTGCTCATATTCCATGAAATTAAAAAGCTTACAAATGTTATGAGCCATTACCCTTCCATTTAAGGGAGCTTATGACATGTTAGCAACATTTAATGAAAGTCTTTTCAAAATGCCATCGGCAGACTCAACAAGAATCCATGTTGAGCTAAAGGCTGAAGAATTATTTGGGAAAGTTTGTTCATTACTAGGATGCCTTTGTCTCATCTAATTGCAAAGTAAAGCTCTCTTCAGCTAGAGACTGATCTTCCCATCAGTGTGTACCTACTGTTCCCATTAGCATTTCTGTGGAAGTTGGCATGCAAATCAAGGAGAGAAGTATAAGAAGCATAACTTTGTTTCTGGTCACAAGTCAACTTAAGAGAACTTTTTTGACTTTCTGCACATAGGGTGCAGAAGAAATCATTTAAACTCAAAAAACATGTGTTATATGTTACTGCATGTCCAACACAGAGAAATACAAAGGTTCCTTCTCCTGAGGAGATTATAATCTATATTAGGCAATAAATCACAAGTGCTTTAAAAAGTAGAATAATGAAAAAAAATATTAAAAAAAGATATGTTCCCAGTCTCTTAATTATGTGGAACAGATTATAAGTGTTACAAAGAGGCATTGAATCAATGACAGCTGACGACTCTAAGAAGGTTTCATATAAGACATGGAACTTGAGTTGAGCTTTGAAAAATGGGCAAGAAGGTAGGTTGTTCTCCAATTAGGTAGCCAGGCCAATGGAAAGAATGCTGAACTGGGAGTCAGCAAGAACTGAATTCATACTTTTACTGGCTATATGACTCTGGGCAAATCACTTAATCTCTAACTCAATCTCCTTATCTGCAAAATGGGAATCATAATAACCTCTACCTCTCAAAGTTATTGTGTTGATCAAATGTGATAATGTTGATAAATCACTTTGTAAATCTAAAAGTGCAATATACATGCTAGTTATTATTGAGAAAATTAATTATTCCCAGACAATTCATTTCTTGATAATGATGATTTTGACAGTAATGATGAAACCTGTCCTTAGTCATCTCCATCGTTATTATCAGGTGAAATGTAAAAAAAATATCAATATTCAACTTTCTAGTTCCAGCCCTAATCATTTATCTGAACCTTAGTTTCTTCATCTGCTAAATAAGTGTTTTGGACTACTTAATCTCTAAGATTCTTTGGAGCTCAAGAGCCCTTAATATATCATGTGAACCTTTTCTTTCTAACATTTTTAATGTATTCATTGATAAATAGAAATGTAAATGTCTTTAGGGCAGGAGCTATTTTACTTTTGCCTTTGCATCTCTAAGACCTAGCCCAGTACTCTACATATAGTAGGTTCTTAATAACTGCTTGTTGAATTGAATTGAAAATCACTGCTCCTTCCATAGTTTTTATTGAGCTCTGATTCTATGTAGTTCTTCCTTCTCTCAGTAAATAGTAAAGTATCTGTTCTTTGCAATGAATTGAAAGAGAACCAAAGACAAATTAGTTTTAGTCTCTGCTAAGATTACAATCTAAAGGAAGCGAAGGAGTTAAAATATTCATAGTTAATGCTGCAGTATTTCAACTGATCTTTGAGTTCATCTCTGAGGCTTATACACCTAACTCCCAACCCTCCTTTCCGTGCCTATGAAGTAAAATATGAGACACATAGTAGTTTAGAAATTTGAGGATTCCTTATCTTACTAAGGGATATCAGTCCTGGGTTTGTACTGATACAGGGCGCAATTCCAGATGGAGCCTGATTTTTAAAGACAGAACACTAAAAATCTCCTAAGAGATCTCATTTCTATACTATCTGAACCTTTCCATCACAGTTTATTTCCAGTAAGCCATGGTATGGTTTGGGTTCTTCTTTCTCCCAGTTACCAACTTCTCTTAGAAGGATGTAACTGCAGGAACATCTTCCTGCTTCCTTAATGTCTCTAGTTCCTTAAGATGAAAAAGTCATGATCTAAAGATTTTGAGAGCTACAAAATTCATTTTAAGAAGAAATAATCATTCATATGGCTTAGTTTTGAACCTTGTGTAGGATTTCCCCCAAAAGGACAAATTACATAAATCAAGGATAGAGTAGCTATTTCCTCCACATAAAGCAATACTTTATTGTATTTAAAATAAATACTTAAAGCATAAATGACTCATAATTTCTCGCTGAAAAATACTTGAAAAAGATATTGTAACTCTTATTATACTTAATATTTAGAACATCAAACAATGAAGCATTTTTGAGGATGTTAAATAGCAATTTCTGTTTCACCTCATCTCTGAACATTTCCCTTAAGGTTCTTATTTCCTGGCAAGCCAGCTTATGGCTTGGGTTCATCTTTCTCCCAGTGATCACTTTCTCTTAGAAGGGTGTAATTGCAGAAAATTCTTCCTGCTGCCAATGAACTCCCACTGAGAAACCCAGCAGTTCTAGAACTTCAGAGATAAACTGAGTGGCTAATTTCTCAAGACTGCTGTTCAGTAAACTATGCTCAGGGAAATAAACAAAATAGAAGAGGCAGTCATCAATCTAAGTAGTCTAGGCTCAACTTTACCTAGGCAGCATATGTTTCCTATCCCATGTGTAGGCAGATGCCATAGAATCATGGAGATGGGGAGAGAGAGGGAAGGAGATAGTGGCAAAAGAAAGGTCTTTCTCTCCCACACATAGGAAATCAGATGGAGACAGAGAGAGAAAGAGGGAGAGACAGACAGACAGAGACAGAGGCAGTCAGAGACAGCGACAGAGAAACAGAGGCAGAGAGACAGAGACAGAGATAGAGAGACAGACAGAGACAGACAGAGACAAAGAGAGAGAAACAGAGATAGAGACAGAGAAACAGAGATAGACAAACAGACATTCTTCCTTTTCCATACATAGGAAGTCAGTCAGACAGAGACAGAGAGACAGAAGCAAAGATATAAACACAGAGACACACAGGGACAGAGAGAGACACAGAGAGACACAGAGACAGAGGCACAAAATCAGAGACAGTTTGGAGAGATAGAGACACAGAGATAGAGGCAGAAAGAGAGAGACAGAATAAGAGCATGAGACAGAGAGAGATACAGAGAGACACAAACACAAACAGAAAACAAAACAAAACAAAAAAAAAAGAGACAGAGATTCAGAGGCAAAAACGCGGAGGGAAACAGACATAGACACAGAAAAACACAGAGACAGACACAAATATAGACAGAGATAGAGCCATAGCAGAAGTCCATTGAACAGGCAATTCTTCCTAGCTCAGTATCTTCTACCCTTTCTACAGAGATAAGGATCAAGGGATTTTTCTTCATCCCAAGATTGTTCAGCAAATGTTCCTGCAGAGGCCCCAGGAGTTCACCTAAACTCCATGAATAGTTCCCTACCAATATTACACTAGATAAAACAGTCATGGTAAGTTTTTGTGGTCATAAAAATTGAATAGCTGGTAGCTACCTTTCTTTCTTTCTTGAGCCTTTCTACCTGTAATTTACCTTCCCTTAGAAGAATAATCATATAATTCCATAACGAGACATTCTTCACTCAAAGCCATTCCATTCCATCTGCTATACATAGCCTTTAAGGAAGAAGAATCACCCCCACATCAAAAATGAGGTATAATTATAGTTCTTTTTGGAGGTATAAATACCAATATAATACAAATTTAAATACAATAAGAAAAAAGTCAGAGTAGAATTATTAGATAAAAAGCTGGCCTTGGAGTCAAAAAGAACTGAATTCAGTATCTGACACTTGTTTCCTGACACTGTACAAGTCATGTGACCTGTACATGCCCCAATCAATTCTCTAAGACTAAAAACTGTAGAAATGCTGACCAGAATTAGTGTAGGGAGTTTAATATTCCAATAAAATCATGGGTCAGGGGGAAAAGTCTATTATCTATCTATCTATCTATCTATCTATCTATCTATCTATCTATCTATAAATAAGAGGCCTAAAGTTTTATGATTTCACAAAAAGACAATCTTGATGTGTCATACTATTGCAGAAAAGAACTAAATGTTTATGGAATATCTACTATTTCATGTCCATGTCTGCCTGGCATTAGGAGCAAATTAGTTATAACTTTAAAAATTTTACTCCTCATTTTGTTAGAGTATGTTAATGTATTTGTTGAGATTGTGTTGTATGGTGTGTGTGTGTGTGTTATGTGATGAGATTAGGTTCTTGAGACTTCTCTTACTAATCTCATGGATAATACAGAATCCCCTGCCTGGTTTCTCTCTACCAATCTAAAATATAAGAAGTTGTTGACTATAAAAGAGTAACTCAATGAATAGTCTTAAAATGGGATCAGTAGGAAATCAAAATAGTAGAGTTATAAACTCAGAGGAATGCAAGCTCCTTTAGGGCCAAGATTGATGTTCATTTTGGGGTTTGTATCTTACAAATAGCAGTCAGGATTGAGTAGTGCATTTAACAAATACTTTTTAAGTTGAATGACATATCATGACTAGTGACATGGCTAGTGGTGACAACAGCACCACCAAATGCAGACAGATATAGTTATTCCTTTGTCATCACAACTTTTCCCTTTTTTGGGGGGGGTATAGGACAGGTAGGCAATAAGAAATTCAATGGGAATTTAGGAAAGTTTTTGCAGAAGCTACAAATACGCAAATGACAAAGGAAAAATTTAGAAACTCAGAAATGCATAAAATATATGTATAGTGTATATAGTATCGACATGTTTTATCTTTTAATATCATAATAATTCAAAAATTTTATCTGGGATGAAGGGAAGGTCAAAGAATTTTATATGGATTTTCTAGATCTCAGGGGGAATAATGTGGAAGGGAGGACAACTATAAGAAGAAAAAGAGGAAAGCACTAGCTTACTAGAAAAGAGAAGTTTCTACTTTTATTTCTGGTCATAAGGCTCTGCTGCAGTGAAGATAAGGTTCAGTGCCATTGGAGGAGTTTCTGCCCAGAATGGATTGTTCTGGCTTTTTTTTAAACAACATCAGGACCTCTAGAACAATATATTTGGCAGTGACTACTGTTTGCATGTGGATGATCCAAGTCTCTTAACTGAACATGCTCCCATCAGTTACTATAGTAAGGTAATTTCATTCAATTGATTTTAGTTTTTAAAAGGAGAAATAAAATGTTTTGATGAGACAAGAAAAAGGAAGGGAGCAAAAGGCTGGAAATGTCTAATATAAGCTTCATACTCCTGGTTTTTTTTTCCTGAAATTTGGACACCAAACTGGATTTACCATTCAAGTGTATAGAAGGGTTTGAGAATGCCAATTCATGTGCTAGACCTCTTGGCACATTTGACCTGCAGACTTCCTTCCAAGTTGCCTTTGGGGTATCTACTTGGAAGCTTGTCTCTCTGTTAATTTCATGTTATTCTGTCATGAAAATATGATACAATAAGTGAAGAGAGCACCAGACCAAGACTCAGCAGACCTGGGATTTAAATCCGGGCTCTGTCACTAGCCTTCCATTTCATTATAGATAATATTTTCTCCATTTTATTTTATTATGGATAGAGTTAGGATAATATAATGATTAGGTCAGTTCCCATCTCAATTTTATAGATTTTTTTATCTGTCTAATGGAATTATTGGATTAGATTATATCTATACCTTCCATTGTCTTCTAATTCCTTCTCACCCTGGAAAATAATTCTGGCCCATTTTGTAGTCCTTTTATTGAGGTATTCAACCTCAATCATTAATTTTGAGGAAGTGCCTTGGTCATTTTTCTCAGTATTCTAGTTCTGACTTACTGAATTTCTCTATCATGTGACCTGTGCATATCTTCTCCCCTATTCTTCTTTATATCCCTTTTATGTGTTGTCTTCTCTTCTTAGAATCTAAGTTCCTTGAGGGTAGGTGCTGTCTTTATGCTTGTATTTTTATTCCCACATAAATGATAAAAATATTTGAATTTATCTTGAATTTCTGGATTTCTGACACTTCCAGTGATTAATGACTGATTAATCTCCTAATTTTTCTGGACCTCAGCTTTCTTATTTTTAAAAAGGATGGAGTTGAACTAGGTGTTTATAGTTCTAATTATATGATCCTCTGAAGACAAATTCAATGTCCCATATGATCACAAAGGATTCTTTAAAGATTATAATCTCTTCTTTATATATTTGTGTATTTTAGAGAGTATGATACCTTCAGAGTTAAGCTAGTGTCCTCTCTTTTCACCTAAGAATCAGAGAATTGTAGAATATAATCTATTAAAATTCAAAAGGACCTCTTAGATCTCCACCTTTCCTTTTACAAATGATAGAAGTTTAGTCAAGAAGATTCATCTTCCAAAGTTCTAATACAGCCTTATTCACTTACTAGCTTTATGATCCCAAGCAAGTCACTTAACCCCATTTGCCTCAGTTTCCTCATCTGTAAAATGATCTGGTTAAGAAAATGGCAAACTATTTCAGTATCTTTGCCAAGAAAACCCCAAATGGGGTCAGAAAAAGTCAAACATGAATGAAATGACTGAATAACAACAACAGCAACAAAAAATAAAGTCAGAAAAGAGTAAGTAGCTTGCTTACGTCTCTATTGTGAATTGAATCAAATCCAGAACAAGAACTCAGGTCTATTGACCAACATTCTTTCTATCACATTGTTATTCTGACTTTCATCAACCTAGCCATGTTCAATGCTGGTTAGAAATCTTCCTTTTGCCATTCATCTTCTCTTCCTTTCTTTTTAAATTTTTTTTCTCTCTATTTAAAGATATTTCTAGCACTAGGAGTTTGGAGAAGAGCATGTAATTGCCTCTCTCCAGAAGTACCTGAGGTACTATATATCTTCTATATGTGTAATATTTGGGAAGAGTAGAACCAGGTATCATTGAAGAAAAAAATTCCCTTTTGGAGATTCCCAAATGAATCATGTAATTTCTTTTTTTTTATTAAAGCTTTTTATTTGCAAAAAATATGTATAGACAGTTCTTCAACATTGACCCTTACAAAGCTTTCCATTACAAATTTCCCCCTCCCCCAGTCCTCTCCCCTCCCCTCTATGGCAGGAAGTCCACTATATGTTAATTATGTTAAATACTTGACAAGTCGAATATATGTATACATATTTCCACCCTTATCTTGCTGTGCAAGAAAAATCATATCTACAAGAAAAAAACTCTGAGAAAGGAAACCCAATGCAAGCAAACATCCTAGAGAGCATGAAAATATTATGTTGTGGTCCACATTTCATATCCCTCTCTCTGGGTGTACATGGCTTTCTTTACTGAATAATTGGAATTGGTTTGAAACATTTAATTGTTGAAGAGAGCCATGTCCATCAGAATTGATCATCATATAGTATTGTTGTTGCCGTGTAGAATGATCTCCTGGTTCTGCTCATTTCGCTCAGCATCAGTTCATGTAAGTCTCTCCAGGCCTCTCTGAAATCATCCTGTTGGTTGTTTTTTATAGAACAATAATATTCCATAATATTCATATACCACAATTTACTCAGCTCCTCTCCAATTGATGAACCATGTAATTTCAAAAGAAATTTTTTGTCTCATATATTTTTTCTGAAAATGTTTATTGGTAGACAAATATGGACAAACAAATCTTCCCTCAGAGGACAACAGATGCTTCTGACTGCTAGGTTGCCTCAACAACATATAGAATATTTGACAGATACAGACTAATTGTAATCTGAATGTCTAGTTGGTAGAAATGGCAAAAATTCAAAAGTACCAAATAAATCCAAATATTCTTTCCATTCACATGGGGTTTCACTGACACTTTATAACATGTGTCCTTTGGGTAAAAAGTGGGCAATATGAAATTTTCCACTGTTTATCAAAAATTAAAAATCATATTTGTTACATGTATGGATCCATAACCTTCCTTAGTGTGATTGTTCTGTACATGTCTAGATTATAATACAATTACAAGCTCCTAAGTATTGTAAAAGTTCAGAAGAGGTGGAGACATGAGACTTTTAGAATTGGAAGTTACTTCAGAGATGCTTTAGCCTGACCCCTATGAGAATCATGATTATACTGGACAGATCTTGAGTCTGATGATGAATCTAGACTTTGCTTTATCATCCAGGGGTATGGAGCTGCTTTCTTCAGAGACCAACCTAGCTTTCATTCTGGGGTGCTCAAGAGAAAACAGTAAGGCACAATGAAAGAGCATGAGACGCAGAAATGGGGAGGTTAGATGCCAATTTTGGCTCCATATCTTTACTAACAATGCTACTGTGGACAGGTCATTTCATTGCTCTGGGCCTTGATTTCCTGGTCTATAAAATTAAACTATTGGATTAGATTTTCTTTAGGGCCTCTTACCATGGAATCCAATTTGTCATCCTGAATTTTAAACTTTTTTTGTACTCTCAATTTGCCCTAAATCTTGTCCCCAGGAAGCGAGGCCCCTTAGGAATAGTGTGCTATAAAAACCAAGGATTCTTAAATTTTTTCCATTCATGACCTTTTTTGCTCCCCCAATTTTTGTCAGCCTTATTTATATAGTTATGAAAATCAAAAAATTATTAGCAATAACTCATAATTATGCAACCTTACATTCAGTTACATGATCTCATATGGGGTCACAACCCACAGTTTAAGAAGCTTTGCTATAGTTTCATATATTGAATGATATATTAAATATTAAATCATATTAAATATTAATAATTTTCACTGAGAGCCCTCTCAACAGCAATGTCACCCCTGACAGCAATTTTATATTGTGCTTGTACCCCTCCTCAGGCTGACCTTACTGATCACTGAAGTCCCTACCACTCACCCTCATAAACCCCAGTGGAATGGCAGAAACTCATCATTCTTTTTGAAGACAGGGACCATTTTATGTGTGTTTTTATATTGCACAGTGTCTAGCACATCATAGGATCTTTATGAATGCTTGTTAAATTGAATTGCATTTTTAAAGATGGAAAACCCAAAGAAAAATTGAATTTATAAATGTGGAGAACCCCAAGAAAAAAGAATCAAAAGAAATAACCTATTTGGTGTGATCTTAAAACATTATTTCCAAGGCTATGAGCATTTAGCTCTCTTTGATTGTTCTCTTGAAAATTGTGGCTGAATAAATGACCATCTGGTCAATTCTTTTTAATATTGTAAAGAGGGTTTTTGTTTTGTTTTGTTTTGTTTTTTTTAATGATCTATAGCATGTTACACACTTCCAAAAAGAATGGAGTCACCCAAATGGTAGGACTTTGCTCTCATTGTAATTTTTTGATTAAAGGATTTAGCAGATTAGAACCAGCTCTTCAGGCAGCATCTTGGAAGACTTATATGGCTTTATGCCTCTGAATAGAAATTGTCTGAATTTTAATTCCCTACGAGGAGAGAAATTGATCAGATTTTTAATTTGCACTATCATGTTATTCAAGTGAATTCCTCCAAGTTGAGAAGGAAAAGATTTAGGAAGATTACCGGACAAATAACCTCTGTGCTTCCTGCTACTAGCAGTGAACTTTTCTAATTTTTCTTATTTCCTTTAATGTACATATTAGAAAATTTCAGTGAAAGGAAAAACTTGAGATTCTCCTGACAATTATTTTAGTTCCCTGATCAGAATATGTCTCCCCTTTTAACTTATGTTTCATTATTTATAAAAGCAGGACAACATAATGAATGAGGTTCCTTTAAGGTTATTAAATATGGCAAAACTAGGATAAGGAGATTTGAATTTAAGTCTTAGTTGTATGACTGGAGTTGGGGGCGGGGGGCAGAAAGTTACTTTGCTTCTTAGCTTCATTTTCCTCATCTAAAAAATGAGGTTTTGATAGGCAGTTGGCCAACTTTAATCTATTGGCCAAATATGGTCAGCTGCTTATGTTTTCATGTCCCGCAAGCTAATGCAACCCATGCTTAGACCATGACCTGTATAAAAACAGGTGGCAGTTCAGATTTCATCCACAGACAATATTTTTGTTAACTCCTAGTCTCTATGGCACTTTTTGTTCTCATCATTCCATCATGATCATGATGGAGCTCATTTCAATTTTGGATCCTCAGTTTCCTTATGTGTTGAATAGAAATACTAATATTTTCAGGGTCTACTTTTGCTTGCCAGGATGTATGAAAGGAACTGGGTATGTTTAGTTTGTAGAAAAGAAGACTCAGGAGAGACATGAGAGATTTATGTAAGTTTGTGAAGGGCTGTCATATAATGAAAAGATGAAAGCTGTTCAGTTTGGCCTCACAGGGTCATACCAAGGGAATTGCCAAAGAAAACATTCTTAAAGTTAGAGCTCTCCATAGTGGAATGTATGTGGAGAGTATGAGCAGCCAATTCTTGAAGTCTTCAAACAGAGGATAGATGAACCCTTAGCTGATACACTATAGCATTATGTATTGTCATATATGTATATATGACACAGCTCCATTTGTGGCAAGAACTGTCCCTCCAGATATGACATGTGTCATGTGGCTCAAAGAGAGATAAAATACATGTTACATAGCTAGATTCTTTGTGAATTTATGAGGAAATTATTTATAAGTCTTCAAGTACTATATAAACATGAACATTTGTTGCCGATAATGATCCTGATTGTGCACCCAGGTAAGGAGATTAAAAGAAATTAAATATATGAAACTTTCCTGTTAATAATCTGAAATAGACTGTAAAAAGAAAGATGGGAAATGTTGATGTTAGAAAAAGGAACTAAACAAAGGACTAGAAAAAAAGGAAGATCTTAATTTTTTCATCCTACAAGGCAACTAGGTGAATAAATGGATAAGATGTCTAGGATTAGAAACAGGAAGACTTGAGTTCAGTTTCTGAGTTAAATACTTACTATCTGTGTGTTTCTGGGCAAATCATTTATTCTCTTTGTGCATTAGTTTCTTCTACTACAGTATATAGATTATGTGAGCATCTCCTTCCCATGTAAGTTATGAAGATCAAATAAGATAATATTTATTAAGTGCCTAGCACAGTGCTCGACACAAGCTTGGCTCTTAAATACTTGTTTCCTCTCTTTTTCCTTCTTTCTTTCCTTCCTTCTTTTCTTATTTCTGTCTGTCTTTCTTAATCTCTCTCTGTCTCCTTCCCTCTCTCTCTTTCTCCTTCTCTCCTTCGCTTCCTCCCTTCCTTTCTTTTTTTTCTTTCTTTCTCCTTTCAACAAAATAAAGGACAAATGATCATTCTTCTTTAAACACAATGCAGTAAATATATTATTCTGTTAATAGCAAAAGAGCCAGAAATCTAAGAAAAATGTTGTGAGAAGATCAACTCTTGACCAAAGGAATACAATTAATCAAAATATCAAAAATAATTGAGAAACTAAGAAAATTATCAATGTGTATTTGAGGAAACATTATTTCAAGAAGTTCCTAATAGACTTGACTCTCAATGGCCTCAGTTCTTGAGAGATTAATTTGGTATAGAATTAAATCAATATAGTATGGGATTGTGGAAGATGGGGGCCCTGGATTAGGAGTTAAGACAGCTGGCTTTTAGTCAGGCTTTGACACTATTCAGATGTGTGACCTTGGGGAGTCACTTTATTTATTTTTTTTGGCATCAGTTTCTCCATCTGTAAAATGCAAAGTTAGTACTAGATGATATCTAAGCTTTATTCTGACTTGACAATATGAAATCTCAAAATATTACATGTTGTGGATCTAGTAATGGAGAGAACTTTAAAGATCATATAATAGAGCCTTCTTATTTTACACTTGGGGAACAGTTTCAGGGAGGCTAAAATCTCAGAGGTGAGATTCAAATCTAGTTGCTCTAGTTTCAAATCCAAAGTTCTTTTCCTGTACACACTTTACTCTCTTTTTAGCCTTGATTTCTAATATAGACAGAATAATTTCACATATGTCACAGGATTGATGTAAATAAAAATGTGTGTATATACATGTATATGTATGTGCATACATAGATACTTATATATTTATGCTATGTATTCTTATATATAAGCATATATTCATATTTGTATATACATATGTATATAGTGCTTTTGCAAACTTTTCTCCTTTTGAAGGGTTATATAAATAACTGCTTGTTATTAGCACTATTATTAGTTATCATCATAATTATTGCTAATTAAGATGATCATCACCATCTTTGTTATCCTCTTTAGCTAGTCTGATCCTTGGGCAAGAGACACACAAATCTGTCCCTGAGCCAGTATCCAATGACTATGCAGCCTAATCTAGCAGGAGTTGCCAGAACTTGTCTTCCACTGGCCTTGCCTTTGACAGTCCAGGGTCACCTTCATTCCATGAAAAAGCAGCAGAGGACACTTTAGTGGAAATTCTTTAAGGATATATTCTATAAAATCCCAATGCAACTTGAAGGAATGTCCAAATCGCTAAGCTGTTTCCAATTCTCATTAAAATGGAAACCCATCACTACAATGCATGAAAGGGGAGCACTGTATTCTTTGCTGTTTTTAATTGATTTGCATAAAGCAAATACATGTTTGATGCATAGTGAATCTTTAAACAATACCCATCTGGAGAGAGGAAAGAAAAAGAACTTGAATGAGAAGGAATATTTTATTTCTTTACTTGCTTCCCTATCATGCTTCTGTTTACCCCCCTTGAGCTTGTAGGGGAAGAAGGGCTAGGATGCATGAAGATAAGGTATTTGGGAGAAAGAAATCAATCATTTGTATAAGGGACAGAGCAGAAAGGCCTGGGTTGGAATCCTGCTTCAGATGCTTCATTGTTATAAGATTTTGGACACATCACTTCATCTTCACCTCCATGACCTCATCTCTAAAAATCAGGATAATATCTAATAATATCTAAAATATGGATAATAATACATACCTCACAGAATTCTCATGAAATTCAAATGTGACAATATATACAAAAAAACTTTGTAAACTTCAAAGCACTATGTGAATTATTGAGGGTTTTTTTTTTAATCACAAGAGAATTTCACTGAAAGAAGTAGCAAAGGGTAGAAAACAGTATACAATGAGGAAACCAAAAAGGAGGTACCCCATAGATGAAGAAGAGAAATTAGAAGAGTATCCTATGAAGAAAGAGTAGGAGTTATAATTGCCTCAAATGTCTTTAAACACCATGAGTAATCATGCTAAGTACTATATATTCTGTAACCTTTTCACCAGGAACCTCATGATGAAAGATCATAGGATTTTGAGGTGGAAAGAATATTAGAAAGAATCTAATCCCAACTTTGACTTGCAGAATAGAGAGGACAAGACCAGAGAGATTAAAAAATGGTTACCTAGTGTAGAAGAAGCAGAACCAGGATTAAAATGAAGCTATTATGGAATCAAACCCAGTTCTTTTTCTATAACTCCCTCCTCTGTTTCTTTCCCACACCCTATTGCCTCCCTAGCCCCTTTAAATGAAGCCCCATGTTGGAAACTTCAGAACATATCTAATATAACTTTTTGACAAACATCTCATATGTGATCATAAATATTTAATGTTTGATATGATTGCTATAGAGAAATATCCCAAGAACCAAAGGAAGACCTCCAGCATATTGGGTAGATCCTCCATGGAAAGACAATAATAAAATATTATTCTGGGGTAGAAGGGACAGATAGGCTATACACATAGTCTTGAGTGATCTATCTATGAAATAATAGATCAAAGGATAAATCAAAAGAGGAGGAAAGAACCTGTCTTGTGGAGATCCTGGATCTGTTCAATAATCTAGTGTTCTATATATATAATCCAAGTGCAAGTTTGTTAAGTTGCCTACTTTCTATGGAATTCCTTGATAAATGGTTTCATTGTATCTACATCAGCAAATCAATGTAGCTATAGGCTTGTCTTTTAGGATGGGAAAATAGTAGTCTTCTAAAATTTAGTTCCTTTCTTTCTATTCAGTTTTATTCCAAATGCTGTATTCAGTTCACTCTTTAAATTCCCCAATGGCAAAGGAAAGAAGAACATTCTTTAAATTGTTTGTATCCTTTCCTAGAAATCTTTCAGAAATTGAAGACCCTTAGTTTCCTATATCTAGAACTGGAAAGGACTTAAAGATGGTAGAATTTTAATATTATACAGTTATAGCCAGAAGGAACTTTAGAGGTTTGTAGCCCAATATTCACATTTTACAGATGAGGAAACTAAGGTTCAAAGAAGTGACTTACTCAGTCACAAGTGATCAATGATAAAATAGGGATTCAAACTCGCCTCTAGTGATTCTAAATTCAGTTGATTCCACTATGTCACAGTGCCTTTTCCAGTCAAACCTTACGTCACTGAGGGGTTTTTTTGAGGGGAAGAAAAGAGGTGGTTTTTGAGAGTGGAACACATTTTCTGAGTGACAATGAAGATATTATGATTTTTTTCCTCTGAAGCTCAGATTTATGTCCCATTGATTTATCCTGTTCTCTCTTATTTCTTAGATAGAGCATTGAAGACTATGCTTCCAGAGATGGTAAAGGAAAGTTTTTTTGTTTTGTTTTGTTTTGTTTTTACTCAATCTTCTTCCTTGCTCAGTCCAGGAAAGTGTTTGGAATTGTGTTGGAGTCATTCAGAATAAAGCATTATATTAGATTCCCATCTCTTATTTCTTAGTTCATGATTTGGCTCTGAATTGAGGCTCAGACCAAGAATCTGTGCAAGATTTTATCCAGATGTTTTTCTCTGTGCGCTAATAAAAGCCAATCATTAGCAAGAAGAAGATTATGAATTAGAGTCAGAATGTTTTCTCAATGAGATATTAAAGCATTCAGGCCGCCAAGAGTTATCATTTGAATAATATTTCAACACATCTGCAATAGTATCTTCCAGTAAGAAAAAGTCAGTATTCCTAAGTACAGATATACATTTGTTCTGGAAAGAATTTTGTGTTGCCCCTTGCACGAGTACATTTTGTTTTCATTGAATTAATTTATATTATCCTATATTTCAGTCTGACCATATAAGAGAACTCACCAAAAGAAGTTTAAATTTTAAAAATAAACATATATAGAAGACAGAAGCAAGGATAGTGAACAGAGAATGCATGTGAAAGTGTGACATAGTCCAGGAAGGAATGTGTCAGAAACAGTAAAGATCAAAATGTATAGTCACTGATGCATAGAGCTAAGGACAGTCAGAAAGTGTTTTTAAAGCTATATTAGAAGAAAGGAAGATTAAAGAAGAGATAAGAAATCTTCAGAGACTGGGTATGAGGATAGTAATAATCAAAACTAAAGAAAAGATGGAGATTTTTCAACCTTGATTTTGCTTTTGTTATCTATAAAAAAGAATGATGTTTGGCCTAGAAAGGATAAAACAAAAGTATTCAGTAAGAAGCTGTTTCCTAAGATATCTAGACAGAATAAGAGAATAGCTATATCTCCTTTTAAAATTAACATTATGAAGATAGTGGAGAAAATGCAGCAACTCACTTGAGGTCTCTCTAAAACTACTCTGACCACTTTTAAACAATATCATAAATCAATTCCTGTAGCAACAGAATACACAAAAGGACAAGGTGAAATGACTTGCCATCCAAAGACAATTTAGAAGGCCAGAATAAAAGGTCTATCTCACCTGAATAAAAGTGGAGCTCAATTTAGCACAAACTCAGCCCGAGACCCAGAAAACCAGGAGTATGAATTCTGAGTTATTAAATTAGTGGCAGCACCTGCTGCTTCCCAAGCGTTCAGTTCACAGATGGTAAGGGGATTGGATTACTGGTTAGAATATTACAGGGGTCTCTTTGCTAATACTGAGGCAGGATATTGTTGCTTTGCCCATATTCATTTCCAGGTAGCAGTTCCCAGGATGAGGAGAAGCACTGTACACACCAGAGCTTACAATTATAGTGTATCTGGGATCCTCATCACAGTTCTAGAGTAGAAAAGATTGTATGTAATCACTCACAAACCAGAGTACAGATTAGGAGAGTAGTAAATACACCACTCTTTAGATCATATTACCTTGGAAGAAGTGAAAACATATAGGTCCATAGAAGTATCTTTAAAAATGATTGCACAAAACCCATAAAACTTGGGGCAATACACTCTCCACCTTGAAAGTAAAGTCCTACTTTAACAAAGAGGTAATAGTCAAAAATAGGCTGAGAAAATGAGCAAACAACAGAAAAAAATTCTGACTATAGAAAGTTACTTTGGTAATAAGGAAGATCAAAATACATGCTCAAGAAAATAACAAAGTCAAAGCTCCTGGTCTCCTCTTGACAGAAATCTACAGATCTCCCAGAGTTCCCAGGTCAAAGAGAAAATATTTAAAGCACCCAGAAAGAAACAATTCAAGTATCATGGTGCCACAATCAGAACAAAAGAAAATCTTGCAGTTTCTACATTAAATGATTGATTGGTTTGGAAGGCAATTGACTCTGGAAGGCAAATGAACTAAGATTACAAGCAAGAATCACGTACCCAGCAAAAAAGTGAGTGTAATCTTTTAAGGGGCAGATGGATATTCAGTGAAATAGAAAACTTTCAAATTTTATTAAAATATTATTAATGAAAAGACCTGAGCTGGACAGAATGTTTGACTTTCAAATACAAGATTCAAGAGAAGCATAAAAAGGTAAACAGGAAAGGGAAATCATTAGGGACTTAATATGGTTAGATTGTTTACATTCCTTCATGGGAAGATGATACTTATAACTCATAAGAACTTTCTCATCATTAAGGTAGTAAGAAGGAGTAAATATGTAAAGACAGAGGGCAGATGTATAAGTTGAATATGAAAGGATGATATCTAAGAAAAAAGTAAAATTAAGGAGTGAAAAAGGTATGTTCTGGGAGAAGATAAATGGAATAAATTATCTCACATAAAGGAAGAAAGAAAAAGTTTTTACAATGAAGGAGAAGAGAGGGAATATGAAGGAGAAAGAGTGTACCCTATTGCAATCAGAATTGACTCAAAGAGAGAATAACAAGCATATTAAATATGTATAGAAATCTATAGAAAAAAGTACGAGAGGAAGGAAATAAAGTGTGGGCGGGAAATGATAGAAGAAAGGGCAATTTAACGGAGAGGATAGTCAGAAGGAAAACATTTTTGAGGAGGGACAGGGAAAAGGAAAGACAATAGAATAAATGAGGGAATAGAATGGAGGAAAATACAGTTAGCAGTAGTAACTGTCGGGAAAAATGGAAGATTTTCTAATAAAGGTTTCATTTCTCAAATAGAGAACTGATTTAAACTTATAAAAATAAGAGGTATTCCCCAACTAATAAATGATCAAATAATATGAAGGGCTTTCAGATGAAGTAATCTAATCTAGACATGGGAAGAAAATCTTTAACCCACTATTGATTGAAGGAATGCAAATTAAAACAATTCTAAGGTACTATCTCATACCTATTAGATTGGCTAATAGGATAGAAAAAGAAAATGATAAATGTTAGAAGGCATGTGGGAAAGATTAGATATTAATACATTATTGGAGGAGCTGTGAATTGATTCAACCATTCTGAAGAGCAATTTACAGCTGTGTCCAAAGGATTATAAAAACATGTATACCTAGTGATATAACTATTAGGTCTGCATCTCAAAAGAGATTTAAAAAACAAAAAGGACGGGGCAGCTAGGTGGCGCAGTGGATAGAGCACCAGCCCTGAAGTCAGGAAGACCTGAATTCAAATCTGATCTCAGACACTTAACATTCCCTAGCTGTGTGACCCTGGGCAAGTCACTTAACCTCAATTGCCTCAGCAAAAAAAAAAAAAAAAAAAAAAAAAAAAAAAAAAAAGAAAAAAGAAAAGAAAAGAAAAAGGACCTTTATGTACAAAAATATTATAGCAGCTCCTCTCTGTTGGCAAAGAATTAGAAATTGAGGAAATGTCCATCAATCAGGGAATGGCTAAACAAATTGTGGTATGTGATTAGGATGAAATGCAATTTTGTGGTAAAAAAAAATGATGAGCAGGATGCTCTCAGAAAAACCCTGGAAAGATTTCCATGAGATGATGCAAAGTGAAATGTACCATGGACAAAATAACAGCAATATTGTGATTAACTGTGAATGACTTAGCTATTCTCATAATATAATGATCTGAAACAGCTCTGAAGTATAGATGATGAACAATGCTATCTATCCACCAAGAAAGCATGCATGGTGTTTGAATAGAGATTGAAGAAAACTTTTTTAACTTTATTTTTGTTGAGATTTTTTTTGGTTTATGCTTTCTTTCATAACAGACTAATATGGAAATGTTTTGCATGACCATATTTATAACTAATATCTAATTGCTTGTCTTTTCAATGGGGAGGTAGGAGGTATAGTGGGAATAGGAGGAAGGGAGAGAATTTGCAACTCAAAGTTTTAAAAATAAATGTTAACATTGTTTTTACATATAACTGGGGGAAAATAAAATATTCAATTAATTTTTAAGAAATCATATACTTAGCCACTCTTTTCTATACACACATATATACACATATCCCTTCTTATATGAATCACATCCTATGGTACATGGTACAAAGAGTGTATGTGATTGCTTTTTTTTTTTTTTTTTTGCTGAGGCAATTGGGGTTAAGTGACTTACCCAGGATCACACAGTTAGGAAGTGTTAAGTGTCTGAGATCACATTTGAACTCAAGTCCTCTTGACTTTAGGGCTGGTACTCTATCCACTGCACCACCTCGCTGCCCCAATCATCAGTGTTTTTTGAAAGATTTTTGAGAAGGGGAAAGCTAAATAAGAGGAGGGAAAATATTTTCCTGATTTTCCAAAATTGGAACATAGTGTGGTCTATAAACTAAAATCCAGTTTGCCTAATTTTATTTTTTGTCAAATTTTAGAACATATTAAAATAAATTTCTTTATCACCCACCTACATACAAATGATATGGCATGTTTTGTTTCTTGTTTTTTTTTCTTATTTCAGATGACACAAAACTGTCAAAGAAAGTCAGAATGCAAAAAATTAACTTCATAAACCCTAGATGGATCAGGATTGAGATGGCTAAATCACAATTTGTCTTGGAAAAATTTTGATTTTGAGCAAAATCTAAGCTTCAGACGTCAATAGCACCATATAGAAGCCAAGAATTTAATTACATTCAGCTAGATTAAGAAATTAACACCACCAGAAACTTTCAGATAATATTGCCATTGTAATCTACCCAATGAGACCACATCTGAAGTACTGTATTCCATTATAAATAAAGTTTTTAAGACAGATATTGATATGCTGGAGATTATACAGAAGAAAACAATCAGAGTGGTACAAAAGGGCTTTGATTTCCTATTTGAGAATCTCTTCAAAGAACGGAAGACACTTAAGTTGGAGAGAAGGCATAGTAACAATCTTCACTCTAAAGGGATATTGCATAAATGAATAAGAATTCCATTTGCTATGCTTAACCATACAGGGAAAAATTAGTAGTAGTGGATAGAAGTTGTATAATGTTTAGGCTTAATGTAACTCCCTATGTATTGATGCTGTTGAAAAGGGGAGTGGTAGTTAAGTTATTCCTCACTAGAGGTCTTCAAGAAAAGATTTGATAAGAATGGATTCCATTTGTTATCAAGAGGATTCCTATTCAGGTAGTATGGGAGATGGTTCTGCGGTTCCTTTCAATTCTGGAATTCCGGGATCTTGTGATTCTATCCAATTCTAGGGCCACAATTTAAGAGCATTGACAAATGAAAGCATGTCCAGAGAATGACAAAGTTAATAAAGAAATTGGAAATTGTAACATATCCAAAACAAGTCAAAGGACTTGGAGATATTTTATTCTGAAGAAAAGAAGACTTAGTAGAATAAGGTCACTGTTTTTAAATATTTGAAGGGTTGTCACATAGAGAAGAGGTAATATTTATTCTGCTCATTACTGGAGGACAAACAATGAGAAGATGACATGGAGGCAAATGCTGGCAACTTCTAACAAGCAGAACTTTCCTGAATGGAGAAACTGAGTTCACTATTTCTAAGTCATAGAGTAGATTTGTGTTTTGTAGAGAAAGAGATAGCTGATCTCTTTTGAAGTCCTTTCCAAATCGAGGTTCTGTGATTTATTATTTTAAAATTTTTATTTAAAGCATCCATTTCACATTTCTCTATTTTTAGAATTACTTGCATGTTTTATCTAGTTATCTACTTCCATTTATGAAATTTGCAACCTGAGAGTTGGATTTAGATAAGCAGAAGGAGAAGGGGAACATTTCAGGCTAGAGGCATAGAACAAGCAAAGTAATGGTGGCTGAAATAAACACAGTAAGGCACATGGGGATCCTGTGAAGGCAATTGTCAAGTGTCATTGAAATGCCCTAGAAATCCTTAGAGTCACCAAATTATTCATACTTTTTTTTAACAAAATTAAAATTAAAACCCGCTAGTTCTAAACTCAGGAAGCAAGGGTTCAAATCCTGTTTCTAATTCTTAACTACTTGTATGACCTTGGGTAAATGACTTGACCTCACTGAGAATCAGTTTTCTCATTTCTGAAATGACAGATTTTGCCTCAAACTAAAAGTGAGAGGATTGATAAGGATGATCTCTGAGGTTCTTTTCAGAGAATATCTCTATCATATCTATCCCCAGTTTTGAATAAAGTGTTTAGCATATGGTAGATGATTAATAAACACCTGTTGCTTGAATGATTGATCTCCAAGGCATCAGAAATAACAGAACATTGTCTATGTTCTTCCTAGACTCTGTCTTATATATTTGTCTCAATTTGGTAAAATCATGTCAGTCACTTGCATGTATTATTCTTGCATTGGTATGTGTGACCTTTGGCAGACTGGTGAAAGCTATGGACCCTTTCCTAGTTTCTAAATACACAGTATTACAAGGGAAGACAATTATGTTGAAATACAATAATCAAAAAAATTTTTTTAAACCCAACAATTTAATGGGCACAGGTTTAAGAATCCTTGCTGTAAGGCAAATATAATTTTTTTTTGCTTTTTGCTGAGGCAGTTGAGGTTAAGTCACTTGCCCAGGGTCACACAGCTAGGGAGTGTTAAGTATCTGAGACCAAATTTGAACTCAGGTTCTCCTGACTTTAGTGCTGGTGCTCTAATCACTGTGCCACCGAGCTGCCCCAGGAAAATATAATTTCAACCTAAACTCTGAAACTAACAATATAAGCCCAGGAATGAGATAGCTCTAGAATGAAGGAAACTTGGTAGTATAGTCTTTAAGGGCAATATAAGAGAAACTCAAATTGCCTCAGAATTTGTGAGAAGTCTTCCTTTTACAATTAGATTGAAAGTTGGAAGATTTCATCTACTGGGTTGCAAAAACTTCTTACATACATACACACACACAAGTTAAGAATCTATATTATAGAGATATCCTAGTTCCTAGTTCATTGCCTCCAAATTGACTTTCTAGGTATTAGTTTAAAGTAAAATTAGTCATCTCTATATTTCAGATCATATTGTCTTTAATTTTCTTTCCTGTTATCTTTGAATTATGTGATACAAATTGGACTCATTTCTCCCTTTATAGAATATTTCTGTTGTTTAAATATTTTCCTAGGAAGACATCCGTCCAATGATCATTTTCAGCCTGCAACATGGGTAGTATGCATTTGCAGCCATAGAGTATGTTGAAGATTCCATAGCAACACCATCTGTCAGTTCACAGAGTGTTTTCTCCTAGATTAAGATATGAGTTGTTAGTTATAATTAGCGAAGTTGCTTGTAAGGACTAGGAACTCAGTTGATTTTTGTTATATTTCTATGTTATTCCCTTCATCTGTTCTCATAAATATTTTATATAAGCCTATACATGACATTATTGATCTCTGTATATATATATATATATTTCATTCCTTGTCTATATACAGAAACAAGAAAGGTAAATAGGAAGAAGTGGTGCAGAAGAGAGGAGGAGAAAATCAGAAAGAGGAAAAAAGAAAATGAGGGAGAGAAGAAGAGAAAAGAGGGGAGAAAAGAAGAGAAAAGTAGAGAAGAGAAGAAAGGAGAGTATTATAGTAGTATAGAGCACCAGCCTTGAAGTTTTATATATATATGAAAACCTGGATCCAAATGTTGCACTTCATATACACTAGTTTTATAACCATTAATAAACCACCTAATCACTCAGTGTAATAGGCATTTTTCTAATACTATAATATACATATATGCTGCTGATTTTTCTCTAGGTTTCCATAGTGGAAATTACCCAAACTAAAGAAATTAGAGAGGAGGGAGACTAGTAAAAAAACACAATCCACTGTGGTGAATTTGATTTTCCCATGTGCCACTGCTTTTTGATTGATTAAATGATTTAGAATTAAAGGGCAATAGGCACACATTACACAACTGACTCTGGGCATATTAGACACGCTGTGCTTATCATTTGTAAATCTTAAAAAGCATTTAACTTGGTGGAACAAAATAGACTCTTAAAGGTTCTCCTTTGACAAGGAGTCACTCATGTATAATCTAAGACTATTCAAGATTCTTGATGAATACAACTACAGAGACCATTCTCTTCATTGCTTTCTGTCTAAATTTGGTAAAATCATGTCAGTTACTTGAACGTATTATTCTTGGATTGGTATGTGTGACCTTTGGCAGACTGGTGAAAGGTATGGACCCTTTCGTAGTTTCTAAATACACAGTATTAAAGGGAAGCCAATTATGTTGAAATACAATAATCAAAAAAAAATTTTTTAAACCAATTTAATGGGCACAGGTTTAAGAATCCTTGCTGTAAGGCAAATATATATATATACATATATATATATATATATATATATATTTGCTTTTTGCATCAAGTAAAACATAAAACTGGAAGTTATGTGTTCACTACTGGATATCATATGCAGGGTCCAAATAAAAAGGATTCCCTGTAGATGTTGACATCTTCCAGAAACCACTCTCTAAGGATATTTTGATTTTATCACAAGTCCCACAATATTACAAAGCCTCCCTCATAAAGAACCATGATCATTTAAAAGAGATTAACCTAACAATCCATCAGGAAAACAACTAAGTAGTTAAAAATACCTATTCTCATTAATTATGCCTAAATTATGGCTTACTTTTGAATTAACAATTTATTGTCTTAATAACTCAATGAACATATCTAGAATAGTTGCCCTAGATGAATAGTGTTTTAGACCTAGAATTGAATAGGAGGAAGAATGCAGACTGCATTGCATTGGGGAAAGTATAAGTTGTTTTCTATAATTCTATAAGCTATTCTCTGGGAAGCAGGAAAGGAAAGCTTTTTGAAATACATGTTCTCCCATCAATGTTATTTGATAGTGAATCTTAGGTCACCACAATTTCTGAAGAATAAAAATGGCTCTGAACTCAATGGGCACTGGAGTGATACATGATGAGCTATATAATAGTACTTACATACACATGTGGATATCAGCGAGAATATATGTGATGGGAAAAGGAATGGGAGAAACAGTCATATATTAAAAGTAAAGAATAACAGATAGAAATCCTTATGCTACACCAATACCCATGAACACAAAAAGTTCCTTATCAAAATGGAATAGAAATAGGGACTGCTAATAAGGGCATAAAGATCCCCACAGGCTACATATTGACTTAGTTTTTAAAATGTGATGTTATCTATGTTTTATTGTATTTTATTATTTTTTTAAATATTTCTCAATTGCATTTTATTTTGGTTCAGCTGTTCTGTGGGTTCCTTGTAACAAGCATTATATTTAACACCATTAACCTACAGGAAGACCTCCAGCATGTTGAGTAGTCCACAAAGGATATCTAAAAGAAGAATGCATAAGAAAAGAGCATATGGGAGGAGTTTTGCCTGAAATTACTTCATTATTCGAATCTTCACTGCTTATTTCTGTTGGGCTAGAACGAACTATCATATTTTACATAATTATAACTCTGGAGTAAGATTTAAATCTATGTGACTATCCCTTCATAAGATTCATTATTTTCATTAATGAGACCTGACTGTAATATGCTCTGCATCAGTGCATTAGCCAGGTTTGATCACGTCACAGATCTGTTGATATGTCAAAGTACTGAAGTATAATTAAAAGAAATTAAAGTCAATTTTATTTGAGAATTTATGATCCAGAAGCACAAAATCTCAGATTTGGTCAGAGCTTCAAAAGTAATCTTAATCAACCTGACATTTCACATTAATTATTAGGAAGCTTTTAAAAAAAAGTGCATCAAAAATCTGTCTCTATATAAATAACCCCCCCAGTTGCTACTAATGTTACTGTCCAAACAGAATGTGTCTAATCCCTCTTCCTATGACAAGATTTCAAAACTTTATTGCTTATCATAACCCCACTAAAACTGCTCTTAATCTGGAAAAGAGCACCAGTAACATCACCAGTAACTTAAATTGTTCCTTTTATGAAGAGTTCTCCTTTTGCTCAAAATCAAAATTCTTTCCAAGACAAATTGTGATTTAGCCATCTCAATCCTGATCCATCTAGGGTTTATGAAGTTAATTTTTTTTTTTCATTCCAACTTTCTTTGACAGCTTTGTGTCATCTGAAATAAGAAAAAAAAAAAAAAACAAGAAACAAAACATACCATATCATTGTATGTAGGTGGGTGATGAAGAAATTTATTTTGTTAATATGTTCTAAAATTTGACAAAAATTAAAATTAAGCAAACTGGATTTTAGTTAATAGACCACACTATGTTCCAATTTTGGAAAATCAGGAAAATATTTTCCCTCCTCTTATTTTGTGGCAGCTTTCCCATTCTCAATAATCTTTCAAAAAACACTGATGATTGGGGCAGCAAGGTGGTGCAGTGGATAGAGCACCAGCCCTGAAGTCAAGAGGAAGAGGACCTGAGTTCAAATGTGATCTCAGACACTTAACACTTCCTAACTGTGACCCTGGGCAAGTCATTTAACCCCAATTGCCTCAGGAAAAAAAATCACCAACAAAAAACAACAAAAACCACTGATAATTGCTTAGCAATCACATACACTCTGTATCATGTACCATAGGATGTGATTCGTATAGGAAGGGATATGTGTATGTATTTGCGTGTATAGAGAAGAGTGGCTAAGTATATGATTTCTTAAAAATTAATTAAACATTTTATTTTCCCCCAGTTATATGTAAAAACATTGTTAGCATTCATTTTTAAAACTTGGAGTTGCAAATTCTCTCCCTTCCTCCTATTCCCACTATACCTCCTGCCTCCCCATTGAAAAGAGAAGCGATTAGATATTAGTTATAAATGTGAAGTCATGCAAAAATTTACATATTAATCTGTTATGAAAGAAAACATAAACAAAAAAAATCTCAAGAAAAATAAAGTTAAAAAAGTATTCTTCAATCTCTATTCAAACACCATGAGTTCTTTTTTGGTGGAAAGGGTAGTAGTCTTGCCAGCCCTATGAATTAATCAGAAGTCCAGACACTTGTTCATTTACTTGTAAGGTTGATCCTGGTGTAAGTGGCTAATTTCTTGGCTAGAATGAAGGTAGTATTGTGTAAGCTGTTATATTGCCAAAGATTAACATTTAATACATTTGAGAAGGTAGGAAATAGAAGGAAAAAACCAGACCTTATCAATTGATATAGAAGTCAGGGAATATACTGTGATATTTAAAATTTGATGACAAGGGGATGAGCCTACCAGTACAGAGAGATCTGTTTAGAAAATTAGTAGTCAGAAACCTAAACTTGGAATAAAATAGAGCTAGGTTCAAACATTATTGTTTGATTTTTGCTATTTGTATAACCATGGGCAAATTACTTACCCTTTCTGAGCCTCCATGTCCATCTATAGAATGGGGATTACAATATTCCTTTCATGATTGTGGTAGGGCACAAATTCTAAAATGCAGGTAAAGTCCTGTACAAGTTTTAAAATCCTATATAATTTTAAAGTAGTTATGTAAGGTTGATTCATTGGAATTTTTTCAGGCCACATTTACCAAGTATCTTTGAATGTATACATGCAAAAAATATTAAAATGATTTCTAAAAGCATCCATGAATCTAGTCTGGCTTTTAACCTGACTGAAATATGTACCTATCGGTATCAGGGACTTTAACCTTGCAAATATTCATTAAGAAGATTTTTGTTCTTTTTTCTGAATATATTAAGATCATTTTTTTTCTTATGAGAATCTGTGATATTGGTTTCTTTCTATTATTAGCTCAACATCCTGGAGGGTAAAGTCATGAATTGTTCTTTTAATGTTTGCTCCATTCACTACCTCCCCACCCCCAAAAAAGAAAGAAATACTGTTTCCCAGGACTACACCCTTATGTGACTGATATTATAGGAAGGACTACAGCATATAGGATAGATTTCCTGTGATAGACTTCTGGAAAAATATGAACAGTAATGGAACAGGATGAAAAGGCACCAATGTTTAGAATCTGCATCCTTGGAGAAACCATTCAAATCAATGAGATCACAAATCACATTTGAGTACTGGAGAGAATGACTTTCCAAAAGAGCCTCTGGTGCAAAGTAAGGGCAGAGGTTAAAGTTGTAAATGTTCATTGCCATGGCGACTGAGTTATAATTCCTGCAGAGTGCTTACCGCCTTTTATTTTCTTTTTTAGTTCTATGAATTTTGTCTTGTGGTCTGTGATTTTCTTCAAATTACAAAACAATTAAACAAAGAATTTGGCAAAGAAATGGAGCCAGATGTAGCTGTTTCCTCTTGGATTTCTTAATGGAAGCAAACATACTGTAATTTAATTTCCCCTGCTCCTCCTTCCCCTAAATTCTCAGTTATTGAACAGCTGAAGAGCTAGCTGCCTTGGAGGAGGAAAAGCCCTATTCTCCCTGAGATGTCATGAAATCCAAATACTGGCTCATCAGCCATTTGAAAAAAAGAAAGCTAGGGAAGAACCATGTCAAATGTCCAAGAGGGATTTAGTGACATACTCAGAAAAATAATGATGTTTCATCCCTTAGTATTTGTGATATAAAATAGATTTATTCACAATCATAGCCTTTAATGTAGCAATGAATAAATATGATATTATTTTAGCCATTATGAAGAAATTTAATTCAATATAATAAAACTGAAAGCTTTTTTTTAAGTAGAAATAAGGCTTTCATTTTTAGGCAAAGAAATCTGACATCCAATGCCATTTTCAAATCAGTTTTGACCATTTCCTGAAATCTGGAATCTGCTACCTGGATATCCCATCTCACTCTTTTCTTCTTTCCCCTTCTTTTTCTTATATTTTTCCCTCACATCTCTTATTCTTTCTGATTTTTTGCTTTGATTCTTCTGACTACAAACATTAACTAAGGACATTTCTTATATTGTAAGAATTTAAAATACACAGGACTTCATTCATATTGAAAGAGAATCATTCTTAATTGAGAAGCATTGAATTAAATAATAATTTAGAGAAATTCACCTTTATTAATTTTAAGTATATTCAACAGATAGCATTAACTAGTTTGCCAGACAGAAGACCTACTTTATTGAATGAGTTATGCCTCTCTCAAAGAAAAGTGCTATTAATTTCCCTTGTCAAACAAAAATCATTAAGGCAATTTTATATCAATTAAAATGTTAATTTCAGTTCTATGTTTTGCAAAATGTGCCTTCAATGTGACATTATCTACACTTGTATTCACACCATAAACAAAACCAATGAAACTCTCTTGGAAGGTCAGTCTTTCTCTATTTCATACCTTAAGAGCTTGACTTTAGAAAAGAAAAAAATGAAACTTTGAAAAAATAAGTATTTAATATGTCTTCCTCTGTCCTTCTAACTCACCAAAACAAAGCCAACAATTTGAATTGGTTTAGAAAAACCACTATAATACAGGGAAAAATATTCTGGCTTTGGACTCAGAGGAAAGGGGTCAAATTTGAGGTCTATCACTGAATACTTGGGAAACTTTAAGTAAATCACCCAAATTCTCTAGTTCTCTTAACTTCTCCTTAGTTATAAAATAAGAAAATTATACCAACATACCTTTAAATTTTGATCTTCAATCCATGATGCTATAATTGCAAATGTTGTTCCATAACTATACAAGGTAATAGGCTGCTTTTTATAGTAAGAGACTGAAATCTATATGACATCTATGCATATCTTAGACACTATAGAGACATAAGAACTATTTATAATTATTACATTCTTTGCCTGCATTAGACTGGATTTTGCTAAAGTCTTTGAATGTTATTTGTCCTTCATTCTTGAAAAGGACAGTGACATCAGGGAAATGATGCCATGATATACAAGTGAATTAGTTCCTCTGCAGAAAAAGCACTCTATGTAACTGGCACTATATATAAATATATATATGTATATGTATATGTATATGTATATGTATATATGTGTATGTATACCCTTTCTTACTCTAGGTTTTTTTTAATTTGTCTAATAAAAAACATGATAATTTCCGCCCCCCCCACCTTTCCCCTCCTTTTTCCTCCTTTCCCTCTGTCCACATAGGGTAAAGTCCTTGATTATGAAGGAGTAGAAAGACCTATGGCCCAAGAATTTGGAGAATTGTACTCTTCTCCTGATCATTTACCCTAATTATCTCTCTGACCTTTGGTAAATTGCTTAAATTCAATTTCTCAATTTCTTCATTTAAAAATCAAGCCATTAGAATAGCTTTGTAAAGTCTTTTCAGCTTTGCCATTCTATGGGTCTATGACCTTGTACTTTTAAGTAGCTTAACTTTCCCAAAGGGAATTTTTCCTATGCTATTAATTTGATTAGCAAATCATTATTTTGATTATAATGTAGTGATAAACTCAACCTTAGGTCTAAAGAAAGCATCAAAATTCTGCACCAATTGTATGTGAATGAAAGTCTTACAATAAGTCCTGCTCTCTTTGATCCCAATTCCCCAACTTTTGAAAAAGGATGAATGATAAAGAAAAGAAGGTCATATGGAGCCAAAGGAAACTCCCCAATTCTGTTGGTGATATTCATATTCCCTGGATCATAGAACCAAAATGAATCCCTTTCTATTCTAGTACTTTCATGGGATCTTCATCTAACGATCCTTCCTAAATTCTTCTAACAATTTTGCTCTTGAAACAATTAAACTTAGCTCCTCAATTGCATTGTTAAAGGGAGCATAGATATTCCTGGAATGATTATATATATATATATATATATATATATATATATATATATACATGTATATTTATATATATATATATACATATGTATATATGTAATCAGCAATTCTCTATACATAAATAGGTAATTGCATTTTGGATTCTGGGTAAAAAGGAGGAAAGAATTATCATGATTTTCAAATATGTGATCAGATAAATTACTTAAAACATTACATATATTTCCAGAATCAGCTTGTTAGATAAATAAATTGAGTTGCAAAAGTACAAAAAATATCCTCCTTCCTGGAAGGAAGAGGGAGATGAGGGCTGTCAAGGACACTTGATTTGTTTCATCTGACAGGCAGCTCTGATGGCCTATTGAAACCATTTCTGCCTGTTGTTTTCCTATTTTAATTCATAAATATTAAATATTTTTCCCTGAAGTTTCAGTTCAATTTTTTACATGCAATTTTTACTAAATGAAGCTAATCATTGTGTTTGCACAATAACTCACTTGTTGGGTTGTATTTAGGTTTCATGAAAATTTTAGTTTCCCCCGTAGGTAATAGACTTGTTAAAATATTAAACTTGGAGAAATGGGATTTGACAGTTCTTCAAAGAAGGCATGAACTTAATTATATCTGATCATCTTTGCCATTTCAAGATAAAAATTCTCCCAGTTCTATATTATTCTCTTTCAACTTGTCTTCCTGGAGCAGAAATATGTCTATTGACCATATGACATTTATCAAAGTATTGAAAGTGCTAATTTTTCTTGGTGTATTTAATTCAACCTATTTTTTAAATACCATATTATCCCAAATATATATAAGCTTCATAACCAACAGAAATGCTAGTATACTTCTACCAGAATGAAGCTATTTATAATACATACTTATTTATTGTAGTAGATTTTTCTTGTTATTCAGTCATGTTCAACTCTTCATGACCTTATTTGAGGTTTTCTTGATAAGATACTGTAATGGTTTGCCATTTTCTTCTCCAGCTCATTTTATAGATGAGGAAACTGAGGCAAATGGAAGCATTGACTTGCCCAGAGTCACATAGTAAATGTCTGAGGATGGATCTGAACTCATGAAAATAAATCTTCCTGATTCCAAGCCTAGTGCTTTGCCCATTGTACCACTCAGTTGCCTCAATGTAGTAGTTTGCTATTTTACTTACAAGTCAATTCAAAAAGCATTTAAGTACTCAAGGTTAGTTAACAAGGGGGGATGTGAAAAGTCCTCTTCTATAATCCTAGGTACAATGGAGCCATCTGCATAAAACTAAAGACTTTAAAGATTTAGCTATGTTATTATTACTGGGAAAATAAGGGATGGCCTTGGCTGGTTTTAGTGATGAAAACAAAGCAAATAAAACAATTAACATTGCAGAATGCTAACCATATGATATGGTTGTGAATATTCCCAGGGATTTTAGGAAGAGTGCCAGGAGAATGATCTGGAATTAATAATAGCTATTTTTGTAACAACTAGCATTTATCTAGCATCTTGAGATTTGCAATGTACTTTCCAAATACTATCTCATTTCATCCTTGAAACAATTGAGTATCCAAGTGCTATTGATATTCCTATTTAAGAGATGAGGAGAAAGTAGCACAGAAAAACCAAATGACTTGACTACGGTCACATAGCTATTAGGTATCTGAAGCTGGATTTGAATTTAGCTCTTCCTGACTCCTGATTCAGCACTCCAATCATTGCAAAACCTAGCTGTCTATTGCTTGTATTTTTAGAGTAAGAGTCAAAATCCTTATGAACGTACTTCTTGCTTCCCCTCCCCTTGAGTTTCTAAATATGAAATGCTAACTCAGATTTTTAAAGGGAAGGGCAAAACTTTCATAAAATTCTAATGCTAAAGAGAAAATGGCCTCAATTTATCAATATTATTATCAATGTGCATATGTTCTTGAGCAAGCAATATCAATCCTTTACATTCCCCAGAGGAAATATAGCCCTTGCATTTACAAAATTTTGAAAAGCAAATATAGCCTTATACATAAAAGGGGGTATGTACCAAAAACTAAATATCAGAAGCTATGAAATAAATCATAGCCATCACAGACTAATAGACCCTACTACAGAAACTCACCAGGAGGACAGTCTATTTGAACTCTATTTGCACTCATGGGAAGTTTTGCTAATATATCTCATGATCTCATCTTTTATTCCCTATATACTGAAGTAGGCAGCAAGGTAGTATAATAGACAAACTTCCAGGCCCAGAGGCAGAAAGAACTCCTTCAGATCCACCTTCAGTTACTTATTAGATATTATGTGGTCCTGGGCAAGTTGTTTAAGCTCTGTCTCCCTCCATTTCCTCCTCATCTATAAAATAGAGACGACAACAAGGATTGTTATAAGGATCAGATGCATATTATTATTATTATTTACACAATGGCAGACTGGGTCTTTAGAATAGAATAGAGTTGACTCATATTGGGAATCCAACCTTCACCTAAGAATTATTAAAAGATGGACCTGGAAGGAACCTTAATGATTATCTGATCCAACTCCCTTTTTCACATTTAAGGAAACTAAGGCCCACAGAGGGCATTGATTTGCTCAAGATCAGCTAATAAATGCAAGAGTTCTCAATTCAGTTTCTTTCTACTGTACCATATTACCTGAGTGTTATTTGGTACATATTCTGACTAGCTATACTAACTATTGATAGGTCAATATGAATAGGTTACAAGATATTATTTTCTTTTGTTATTATTGACTAATAGAAGTGAGCAAAAAACATGATATAAAATGAAAAAAAAAATTAGGAAACCTCTTTGTGGGATATGGCCCTATTACCACTTAAATGTAATCAGCTCATTTTATTGCCTTCTTTGAAATATCTTCTGTTCAAAACCACTGGTAGGCAAATATTAAGCTAATTAAAGTAGGGAAACAAATTCTGAATCTGTTTCAGAAAGTTTTAGAATTCTTTTTTTTAAAGAATCATTGCTTCTTAGTTAATTTCCATATTCCTTATTTCTTCTCATATTTTTAAAGAAAAAGGGTTTTTTATTATTCTGTTAAGACAGGGTAGTTAAGAACTGTAACATGTTATCTATGTTTAATTTTTTGAAGTATATGATAATTCAATTTCTGTTACTGATGCTGAAAATCCAATAATTAAAATGTCTCAGAGGCATCATGGCAGCATAGAAAGAGCACCAGGTTGGTAATCACAAGCCTTGGACCTTAGTCTAGCCTTCACTATTAATGCATCATTGTACATCAAATAAATAAATTAGCTTCTCTATGCCTTAATTGCTTCAAAAAATTTGAAATGTAAAATGAGGAGATTAGATGAGTTGATATCTAAGATTTCTGCCAGTTTCAACAGTGGGCAAAGAAAAATAACCTGGTCTTGGATTCAAAAGTCTTGGTTTTGTGACTCAGATCTACCACTGGCCCAGTTTCTACCTCAGTTTTCTCATCCACATGAGAGAGTTCAGACACAAAGATCCTTCCCAGCTGTCTTAAAATGTCACTTCACTGGAGTATGATTCATTTTCCTCATATGAAAAATGAAAATTATAATACTTCTGCAACTTAACTCATGAACTTATGAAAGTCAGATGAAAATAATATGTATACAAAATGCTTTGTAATCTTAGACAAAACTATTAAGATATCCTCGCTAGTGAGAATCTACTCTCTTAGTCTATGTGGATTATAGATATAGGCAAGGAAGATAACTCAGAGGCTATCCAGTCCAGCTCCCTAATTCTGTGGATGAGGTAACTGAGGCTGACAGTAGTTAAGTGACTTGTTTAGTATCAGATATTTAATAAGTGCCTATGACAAAATCCAGACTCTTGGTCTTTTTCACTTGTGTACATTGCTCTAATGGACTCCATGTTTCTTTTGTCCTCAACCTCAGTAAACATTTGCCCAATGCTCTAGATCATTTCCCAAGGCCCTAGATGATGACTATTTATGGAAAAAGTAGGATGGACTGCTTTAAAAATTTTCCCATTCCTGGAAGTGTCCAAGCAGAAACTGAATAAGTACTATTTCCGTGAAGGCAAGGACAATTTCAATTGCTTTTTCATTGGTTTTTAAAATGCTAAACTGTCTTGCATATTGCTTTTCCGATACTTCATATATAATAATCATTTGTTTAATAAAGAAATAGTGCAGATATATATATATATATATATATATATTTTTTTTTCCCTCTGGTATACAGTGAAACTAAGTGACCTCTAAGGACCTCCCTTCTTGGTTTGTTTGTTTTATTTGTTTGTTTTTGCAAGGCAGCTGGGATTAAGTGACTTGGCCCAGGGTCATACAGCTAGGAAGTGTTAAGTGTTTGAGGTCAGATTTGAACTCAGGTCCTCCTGACTCCAGGGCTGGTGCTCTAAGTACTGTGACATCTAGCTGCCTCCCCAACTTGTTTAACATAAAAAAAATTGATTCAGAGAAATCTGAACTGCACCCTCTGCAAATGGATTAAGTAAACCATACCTTTCCCAGGTAATTTTAATCTTTATAGAAGAATCAAGAATAGTGAGAATTGCAAGCACTCTGATAGGTTGGTTATTTTAACATCCTGTGTGAATGAGAAGGGTGAAGTCAGCAATCCTCAAATAACATTGCATATATAGCCACTAGTTCCACCCTATGCAAAGCATTCTACTCAGAAATATGGAAATAGCTAAAAATAAATGGAAGATATAATCTATGACTTCAAGAAACTTGCAATCTAGCTTGATAGGTGAAATAAGTCCCACTCTGGGACAATGACAAAATGGAACTCTACTATCACCTGATACCAGGTTCAATTTTCTTGGTGTTGAGGGTTTTTGTTGTTGTTGTTGTTGTTTTATTTTGGGAAGGTTTTTTTTTTTTCATTTTTCAAACAGAGTTATTTATTGAAAGCCAAAGGTTACTGCCAACCATCTCTCTCTACTAAACCAGCTGTATTTTACCTGAAAGCAGTCAGCTGGAGAAATTAAAAGAGCATATGGTGAGCACTGTGGTGCTGTTGTTTTTAAGCTCTGCATTAGTGATTCAGATCACAGATTGCATTCCTCTTCTGAGAAGTTTCCATTATCAAGCAAGAATTTCTCCCTCTAAGAAATGGTTATTGGTTACCAGAATTCCATGTTCCTCTTTTCTTCAAGGGCAAAAACCTGGAACAAAAGAATCTTAGTAAAGGGCAAAGAAAAAATGTGTACAAACAACTCTGAAAAATATAGGTGGGGGAGGAGAGTTGTGTGGGGAAAATTATTGACAAAGTCTTGGTTTGTACACCAAAAATTAGAGGGGGTTGTGGCTCATGGAGGGAAGACAAATCCTCCAAGAATTGTGTGGGTTCTCAATGTGTTTGAGGTCATCAGTAAAACAGAATCTTAAGGACCAAATTTTCTACTGGCTTCAGCACATTCCTTTCCTCCAACGTTCTAGGGGGTTCATGCCCTTTGTCATGAAAGGCATCTGTTCATTTTGAACCCCTTTGAATGGTGATCATGTAAGAAAGGAGATAGGTTGGGCTAAAGGTTCTTCTAGTGTTTGTAATTGAAAGGGAGGTTGGGGGTCAATTAGTATAACCATTTCAGAGAGATTAAATTAAGTGGTCAAAATCACATAGGTTTTGTAATGCTCTGGAGAAACTGAGGCAGTATTACAGATCAGAGATTAGTTAATATTTTATTGATAGTAATAGAGTGTTTAGAATCCATAGCTATGGATGGGACTGAATGGAACTCTTGTCTCAAAGCATCCAGTCCATGGACAGTTTAGACTGGCAGCCTATATTAGCCAGCTGTCTGGATCTCAAAGTATCCAGCACCAGAAAGTTTGGACTGGCAGCCACATTAGCCAGCTATCTGGATCTCAAAATATCCAGCAGCCTAGTGAATATCTACAATGGTTCTTATAGGACTCTGGCACTCAGGAAAAACAAAGGCAAGAGAGGCAGAGGACTGGGGGGATTGGAGTTCCAGGAAAGGACTATAAATTTAGTTCTGATAGGTTGGGGGTATGGAGGAAGAATCATCAATTCTGATAAGTTTGGGAAGAAGCTAGGAGATACTGAGTCTGAAGCCAAAAGATAAGGGGTATGTCTAAGTATTTGAGATAGGCCATCTGGAGGTTTTATGACTCTTTGGAATGCCAATGGCCATAACTCTGCAGCCCCAATTATCTCAGTCCTAATGTTCAGAAAGGGGGGGGGATTGCTACTGAGGCAGAATAATTAAGAGCAACAGAGATAGAACAATTGAGGAAAACTGAGACAGAAAAATTAAGGGAAACTGAGACATGGGAACTGTGGCAGAACAGTTTTAAGGAGTAGAACAGAAATTTGAACTGAGGACTTCAAATTCAAAATCTAATGTTCTTTTCACTTCAGAACAAATATTCAAAAGTCCTTGCTTCTTCTCTTCCTCATCCTGCACAAGTCTATAAGAGGGAGAAAATGCCTCCATGAAGTCTTTATGATTGTACAAATATTCATGGAGGGATTGATTTATAAAAATGACATTCATATAATATTAATAATCCATACAACTCTATGAGATGACCCTTACTTATGTGATGCCTGCTAATGATTTGTAATCATTGCATAGTTTTTTATCTTCTCTCCTCAAATAGATTTTTGAGGGTAGTAACTATGTCATTTACTGTACAATAATATTTTAAGATTGGTTGAGTTCTATACCTCAATTTTTACACCAATAAAATAGAAGTAATAATACCTATTTTCTTCCCATATCTACAAAATAACTACACTCCCAGGACAGAATTCAACTTTTTTTTTTTTTTGGGGGGGGGGGGAGAGGGTTCATTCATAAGAGAGTTGAGGAAGCAATTCCAAACAGGGCATCTCACTTATTAAAGCCACATTCATTTTCCACAGGGGACAGCTTCATTAGTACTTTGACCAACACAAAGAACATAGAACAGCAATTTCCCTTTATTTCTGGCATTGACAATGTTGAATTTTAAACACATTGGATACCAACCTGGAGCCAGGAACTATCTTAAAGTCTCAAGATGGTTTATTTCTAAAATAAAGACTTCTGTCTTAAAGCTTTTTTCTCAGCTTATAAATTCAAGTACTGTCCAGATTTTGTTGTTGAGGTTTTTCTCTCCTCAGCAATTCCAAAGAAACCTGGAAGTAGTATGATTTCTACCCCATTCTTGAAATAATGGAAAGAATACAGCATTCAGAATCACTAAATCTGAAATAGACTCTTTATTCCAGGACTTAATAACCATGTAACTTTAGGAAAACTTTTTCCTCTCTGATTTTTGCTTTCCTCATCTGTAAAATGGCATAACCATATCTATCACACAAGGTTGTTTCAAGAAAAATATTTTGTAACTTACTGAGATTCTATTAATGCAAATTATTATAATGATTATCCTCCATAGCTACTGGAGTTGTCATCTCTTATAATCCATTGGATCCAAATTAAAAGCATTCCAACTTCTTCTGTTGTAAGAATACCAAATTACTGTGATTTTTACTATACTGTTAAAGACTATGAGGGCGGGGTAGGGGGGAGAGTGGGATGGAATCTATCTAATGTCCAATCTCCTGAGAGACAGAAACACCATCAGGCTTGACCTGAAAACTGCCAGGCCAGTAAGCTATGTGTATGTTTGGACAGCAAAGTTTTAACATCTAATCTGAATACTGAAAAAGGAAGAAACTGGAAGATACAGTCTGTTTGTTTTGTATATATACAAAATTACCTTTTGTAAAATATCATATTAGTACATGCCATGTGCTAATGAATAAAAACCTGGGGGAAAAGGAAAAGCACAGGGATCCCTAGTGCCAGCTCTGTTACTATGTGACCTTGAGTAATTCATCGTATCTATGTTTCCCAGTCTGTTAAGTAAGAATCCTCATACCTGTCCTTCACAAGGGTACCTAAAGATCAAATGAGATAATATACATATGAAAGTACTTTTAAATAGCATAAAAACCATTTTAAACACCAATAAACACCTGTTTCAGTTACTGAAAGAGATGAGGAGATAAATGAAGCCCAGTCCTTGCCTTTAAGGAGCTTAGGATCAGGAGGAATGATAAGGCACAAAGATAGGTCAATAAAAAACAAATTAGCATATGATTTCTATACCAGGATATGAGGCACTAGAGAACAGATAAGAAAAATTTCACTACCAGCTGTGAAAATAAGGATAAGTTTATGGAGGAGGCAAAAAAATCTCACTCTTTCTCTTTTTTTTTTTTAAATTTTAGAATGAAGTAGGATTGGGTAGAATCATTTAACACAATAGCCGTATTCGTTTTAATTTAAATTTAAAGTTGTAGAAATCATTTTGAATAGACATTATTTCAGAATAGTCTAGTAAATCTCTCTCTTGATAAAGGAAAGTATCCTTGGGCAAAATAATAACCTATTTCTCAGTGTGTGTTTGTATACGTGTGTGTGTGTGTGTGTGTGTGTGTGTGTGTGTGTGTGTGTGTGTGTGTATGGAAGGATGGAAGAGAGCAAGATGAACTTGTGACTTCACTGATGTCTATAATACATTAAGATCTCATGGAGAAAGGGAGTGGAGTAGAGTGGATAGAGACCATCAAGAATTCAGAAAAACATAGGCCCAAGAATTGCCTCTAATACATTCTACTTCACTGGTTCTGCGACCTTGCCAAAGTGTAAGTTCATGTGTGTGTGCATGTGTGAATGCTTATATATATGTGCAGATATGCAGATAGATAGAGGCAACTAGGTGGTACAGTGGATAGAATGCTGGGCCTAAAGTCAGGAAGTCTCATCTTTCTGAGTTCAAATTTGTCTTCACACTCTTACTAATGTTATCAATCTGAGTACCTCTATTTACCTCATCTATAAAATGAGCTGGAGAAGGAAATGGTAAACCACTCCAGTTTCTTTGCCCAGAAAATTCCAAATGGGATCACCAAGAGTTAGATACAACAAAATATATAGATAGATAAACCAAGCATTACTGATTGCAATATTGATTGACATCTTCTCTAAGTGCTATTTTGTGTATATTTCTTTTAATGTATATATCTATATGGCTTATAGATATATAATTTGTGAATATATATATATATATATATATATATATATATATATATATATATATATATTTTGCTTTTTTTTGCTGAGGCAATTGGGGTTAAGCGACTTGCCCAGGGTCACATAGCTAGGGAATGTTAAGTGTCTGAGACCAGATTTGAACTCAGGTCCTCCTGACTTCAGAGCTGGTGCTCTATCCACTGTGCCACCTAGCTGCTCCTATATATATATATATATATTTTAATGGAATGATTATACCCTAATGCAGTATCTTTTTTTTTTTTTTTCAAAATATCAATGCATTAAGTACATACGATTCTGTCAGTGTGGAAAAATCTTTGCACACTACTCCTCTATAATTAACATTTTTCAGTCTTACAGAATTCACTGAGGCCCAAAAAGATACTATATATGTTCACAGTACTAATTAGTGTCAAGGGTGGAACTAAAAGGAAGGTATTTATGAAATTGATCCAAGTTGAAATGAGTTCAGAACTCTAAGCAATGCATCCACTAAGTCATGCTAATTCTTCCTCTCTCTTTCTCTTTTTCCCCATAACAACCTCTTGAAAGTGGAAGTGAAATTTGACATAGCATCATTAAATATATGGTCTAATGAATGTGGGTACATCTATCAACAATTCTGATCACAATGTATCCATATCTTCTTATTTTGCAAAACTCTTGTCTATGTCCTTCCACGAAAGGTCCTCATCCAGCCAGGGACCGTAAACTTCTTGAAATTTTATAGATACCAATGGAACACTCATGCTATCCATCATTTATCTCTGTTCTTGCTACCTGACATACCTGATCCTTCTCCTTTTTAAATTTATTTATTTATTTCCTTCCTTTGTTTTTCTTTTCTTTTTCCATTTTTTTTTCACATGAGGAAACTGAGACCCTGACATCTAACTTGCTTATGGTTACATAGTTAATATATGTTGAATAATGAATTGAAACCTGGGATTTTTCTGATTTCAAATCATTGTTCTTCCATGATCCCTTCTTTTCTTCCTTCTTTCATGCCTCTTTCCTTTCTTTCCTCCCTTACTTTATTCCTTCCTCCCTCCCTTCTTCCCTTCTTTTGTCCTTCCCTTCCTTTTTT
>JAJPUD010005359.1:128083-143224 GCA_023553655.1 Myrmecobius fasciatus
GCTTTGATCCTCACAATTTTTCACTGGAAACAAACTACTATTTCCTCATACCTATTCAGTCTATATTTCAGTGAACCAAAATAGCTATCCTGAGATAATTTCCCCCTTATCTTCCTCTTCTTTCCTTCCAACTCTTCCTTCCATTCATTCCTTCAACAAGCTATAATTATGTACTATGTATGAGATGCTATACCAGGTCCTGGCAATACAAATCACAGAGACAAAAATAAATCAGTTACAATATACACAATAGCTGCAATAATGTAAATGCAAAGAATAATGAAATACCAAAACACCAAAAGTAAATATAACAAAATTATAAAGATCAAATGGCACCTGAATGAAGATGTGAGAACATATTGCCACAAAAGCCCTTTGTGTAGGCAAAAGATTTATCAGTTTTATATATTTATTTTCAAATGCATATTTCAGGCACATATTTTCAGACCTTCTCATTGTATTGATCATGTGTACTAACATCTCTCCTCTCAAAAAAAAAAAATACTATTTGTCATATTGAATGGCTCTTGGGAGGGTAAGGGTAAGGATACATGGGATAGTATAGTGAAATAAGAAAAAAAAATCAACTAAAATTTAGTTTAGAAAAAAATCAGGCCATCCCTCCTAGAATCTTATGTTATATTGGATGAACAGAGAATCCCTGATGATTCTCATACCCCATTCCAACTGATGAATTGGTTAATTATTCTCTTCAGAGATGGAGTATAATATATATCCATGTTGTCTATTGTTTATTCATTTTTTTTTGCATGAGCCAATATCCAAGTATTCCTCTGGTAAACACTTACCCTCAAATTTACATGTCCAGATATTTCTACTCAACTCCAGTTAACATTTCTAACATTCAGTTCATAATAGTCAATAGCCTTTATCTACCATTTTACAGTCTTAAGAATTTGGCAATACAAGTACTAGTTTAGAGACAGGACATCTGACTTCACTGGTCTAGGGCAAATTTGTCAAATATGTGGCCCATTAAACTCTTGCACAAAGTAGATTAAAAATAAACATACAATAAAAAATGACAATTTTACTATGAAAATATCTAAGTCTGTATGAAGCTTGCAAGGATCCTTACTCAGAGATCTCCATTTCTATTTGAGTTTGACCACTGATTTAGGGATTTCTTGAATGGGAAAAGTCTCTCTACCAATGAAGACAGACAGCTTATAATCTGAGACACTTACACAGAACACAATCAAGAGATCTACCTGGAGTATGTGTTGTAAGAATTTGAACCCAACTCTCTATATGTTATATTCTTTATTACCTCTCAACTACTAATATTAGGGACCCCATTTTTTTCAAATGGGGAAACTGAAGCTCAAAGAATATAAATAACTTACTCATGATCTTACATTTAGTAAGTATTAAATAATATATTCAAACTCAGGAGACCCTGACTCCAAGTCCAGAACTCTTGGCAGTAGACCATGTTCACTCTCTAGGACTGACATTAACAAGAGTTGAATGTAAAGAGTTGAACCCAAAATTTGGTTCCTCTGGGAAACAAAACTAAGGTATGTTCCCTGATTCATAACCCCCCCGGAGGTTTACTCAATTTATTAGATGTGAGTGAAAGAGACAATTCCATCAATCACAATTTTACTAAAACTTAACCCAGCTATCTGCTACTGCAATTGTGCTTCCACTAATGTCAAAATGTTAAGCTCTAAGTCAAAATGGGAAAAATTGAGGCAAAATTTTATTGTATTTTTTGAACTTAGGGCTGAGAAAACAGATCATTTGTTTTAAATACCAGTTTTCTTCAGTGTTTGACTCAGGATTTCAAGTTGTTCTACTAAAATTTAGTGAAGATGAAGCAAAGATAGGATTTCCCTTTTTCATAGGAACATAGATAATAAGATATGGAAAGGATCCAAGAAATCATCTAATCCAGTGATATTAAACTCAGAAAAAACAGGAGTCACTAAATCTTACATCTATATCCCTATAGAACACATATTGACTTAGAAAACTGCATGTTACCATTATCTACGTTCTATTGTATCTTAATTTATTTTGTTCAGTATTTCCCAATTACATTTTCATCTAGTTCTGGACACTTGCCTGAACTTCTGATACCCCTACCTTTTCAGTTTATAAATGAGGAAACTGAAGATCTGTGAAGGATAAGGGCTTCCTCCAAGTAAATTCAGATAACAAATGACAGAGCCCTCTACGTCCAGAATCCAGCATAGTTTGTGCTGTATTAGGATATCTCAGTTTATTTAGTGTAGGTCTCATTTGTATATTAACTTAAAGTTCAGTTTTTGACCCTTTGTTCTATTTTTCTGTAAATATAAGAGGTTGTACCTTTTAATAAAGTCTTCACTTATAACCTCAAAGCAGTTATACCCCCTTGAAGAAGCTCTTCAGCCCTCTTTCCCAGGCTCTAAATATACATTTCCTTTATTTCCTCATTAAAATGTATTTTCTTCAATTAACAAAAATCCATTTTTTTTTCTTTTAGCCAACTTTCTTTTTATTTGGGGAAAAAAGAAAAAAAAACCCTTGTAATAAATATACACAGTCAATCAAAATATATTCCTTGGGAATTTGTACCCTATGTCCATTACCCCTTTCTCGCTATTCTTCTGGAATTGCCATTGGCCACACAAAGAAATGGACTAGCCATGTAATGAGCATGATAGTCAGCAGAGAACAAGTGCAAATGACACAATCAGAGAGACTAATACAGGAGGAAGACTTACAGCTAATTAGGTAGATTCTCTATGAAGTGTTTATAAAAAGGCATAAGGAAAATGATGATCCAAAGGGTTTGTGATTTTCACCAGTGAAAGGAATAACCACTTTAATTAAATCACAGTTTCCAAATGTCCATTTCCACTTGGCTTTCATGCCATCATTTCAGAATCCACAAATCTAAAATAGAATATAACCTCACATTCATAAAAGTAGCTTTTCTTACTGATTTGGCCATGTCTATTGATGGAAATGAAGAAAAAACACAAGGTTATAGATAGAAAGTAATGGATAAGGGACCTTGGAATCAGAAAACCCTGGGGACATGTTTTATCCCTTGATATCACTGTGACTGTGTATGTCACTTGGTTTCTTGGTGCTCTAAGTATTTCATTTATGAGGGGTTCTTAACCTAGGACCAAGGTTCTAAGGATAGATTTTCAAGGCTCCAAAGGCTTGATAGGAAAAAAAAAAAAAAAAAAAAAAAAAAACTTAACTTCTACATAATTGTTTTCTTCTATAATCTTAAATCTTTTATTTTATGCATTTTAACTTTTTTTTCTGAGAAGTCCCCAGCACTTTCAGATTGCTTAACAGATTCATGATTCCTACAAAAGTTAAGAAACCTAGCTCTACTACTATAAATAATTACATTATTTATGTACTACTTATGTATTACTACAAGAATAATTACAGATATCTGCAGTTGGAGACAGTTTCCTCACTGGGAGCTCCCTACATTGACAAAATCACAGGTCCAGACCAAAACAAAATCAATGATGACAAGATTTTCCCAGTTAATTTCTCTTAAAAGAAGTCTTTGCTTCTTCCCTTTATTTTGCCTTTCATAGTCAGTGTAAAATTAACTGGGGTTAGAGAATTAGCTAGCCTTAGAACCAGGAAGTTCAAGCTCTGACTTAAATAAATATATAATGGCTATGTGGCCCTAAGCAAAATACTTCACCTGTCAGTGCTCTAGGCAGTTCTCCAAAAGTTGCAGCAAAGGTGCTTACTTGCATTACTAAAGAGACAGTTTCCTCACCTGGGAGTTCCCAATATTGATGAGGTAAAAGGCCCAGCCCCTGGCAGTACTCAGTCAGTTATCAGATCTTTTCTTTGCATCTTCAGTGTAATTTTTCCATCCCCTCTGTCACCACACCAAACTGAGGTCTGAATTATTTTAGCAACTTCTTAATGGTCTCCCCCTCTCCAGTCTCTTTTAATTCATGTTGCCCCATTGAGTTCACCTTTCTTATGTCACTTCTGATTGCCTTTAACATGAAGTCCAAAGTCCTTAAACTTACCAGAGATCATTCTAGTCCCAAGCTTACTTTTCCAAGTTTATCTACTGTTTCTCAATGCAAACCCTGAGTTCCAATTAAGAAGGACCTCCTCCAGTTCTGACTCTATGCTCATGGTTATGTCCTGCCTCATCTTCCCTCCAACCTTACTTCCTGTAATCCTGTATACCTTTCATGTTCCTCCTTCTTCTTATAGCCTCTTTAATCATAGAAACCCAGGATGATCCTTCCCTTTTCAGAATGCTCATATTGTCTGTATTTGAGATTCAAATATTGCCTCTGTACTCAATTCTCTGTACCTCAGTTTTCCCATCTGTAAAAATCAAAGAGTTATACTCCAAGATCCCTTCTAGCTCTAAGCTTCTTGGTACTCTGTCATTTCAGTCATATCTGATTCTTTGTGACCCCATTTGGAATTTTTTTTGACAAAAATACTGGAACAGTTTGCCATTTCCTTCTCCAGTTCATTTTATAGATGAGGAAACTGAGGTAAATGGTCTTGTGATTTACTGAGGGTAAGAATGTAAGTGTCTCAGACTGGATTTGAACTCAAGAAGATGAATCTTCCTAACTCCAGGCCCATTCTTTCTACTGTGTCACCTAACTGCCTACATAAGTTTATGATCCTAGAATATATTGCCTTTTATTGGGGTTTGCTGGAAAGAACTCTGCCTCTAGAAATGGAGGATCTGGCTTCAAATTGTAACTTTGATGCTTACTAACTTAATAACCTTGAAAAATCAATCACCAACTGTTTATAAAGCATATAAACTCAGTGTCAGGAACTGTTAAAGTTCAGATTAGATGTCCTCTGCAATCATTCCAACCATAGATCTATACAATTGTGATCTCTTGAATTAGGAAGAAGGAAGAAATGAAATCAATTCAAGGCAACATATAGCAGTTATATTTGATGTAGCTCATAGCCTTAAATCTGGAATGGATCCCAGAAGCAGGTGAGTCCTGCCACTCATTTTGTAGATGAAAAAGCATTCAACAGAGATGTTAAGTGACTTGTTTAGGATAACCTAAGTGTCTGAGGCAGGATTAGAACTCAGGACTTCCTAATTTCAAGTCCACTGCTCTGTCTGCTATACTGGGCAGCAAAACATTAAACCCTTTGAAGGAAAGGAGCATTTCTTTTTTGAAATCTGGATAAGCATAGATGGAAAGTGATCAATAAGTAATTGCTGACTGACTTAACTATGAGGCATAGCAAACTACTTCCTACTAGAATAGGACAAGAGCTAGTTTAATTGGTGAGTGTCCTGCATTGCCATTTGTAAAGAGGATTGTGGATATTGCACTTATTCTTTCCCCAAGCTGCTTCCATGAACTAGTTCAGTGTTGGAGACAAAGAGACTATTAGAGACATCACCAAACCCCTGCCCCCAAAAAGTGCATACCAGGAAGCCAGATACGATCAATTATCTCAAGAAAGTGTCAAGCAGGCATCCTGCTTCAAGAAGTCACACATACACCACATCCCTCCCCTTATTCAATTTCCTGACAAATGGTCAACAGATGTTACATCCTTTGTTATATGAAAGTTTACTTTGATACACAATGTATATAAACCCTGTACTGAGCCTCAATAAACGAGCTATTCTGCCCTTATACAGAATGGTCTCCATTCTTTCCTTTCACAGCCCATCCCCAGGTTGAAGCCTCCCCAGCCTTCGGCTCACAGGCCGATGCGAGAATTCAGGCACCCTTAGCTCGAGACCCGCGGGACGGGTCAGTTCAGTGTGGTTTGCTTAATGTTTTAGAACTAGGCACTGAAATTGATGGAAATCAAATAACTCTGCAGTCATTGAGTATGTTCAGTGGGAAGAGGTATCTTGCCTAAGACTAAGAAAACATTTGCTCAAAACTGAATGATTAGGGTTTTTTTTTAATAATAGCTTTTTATTTTCAAAATACATGCAAAGATAGTTTTCAACATTCACCCCTGCAAAATTCTGTTCCAAACTTTTCTCCCTCCTTTCCCCCCCAAGCCCCTCTCTTAAATAGCAAACAATCCAATAAATGTTAAATGTGCAATTCTTCTATACACATTTCCACATTTATCATGCTATATAAGAAAAATCAGATCAAAAAGGGAAAAAATGAGAAAGAAAGCAAACAACAAGCAAACAACAACAAAAAAGGTGAAAATACTATTTTGTGATCCACATTAAGTCCCCATAAACCTCTTTCTGGATGCAAATGGCTCTCTCCATCACAATTGTTTTAGAATTGGCCTGAACCACTTCATTGTTGTAAAGAGCCCCAACCATCAGAATCCATCATCACATAATCTTTGTTGTTGTTGTATACAATGTTCTCTTAATTCTATTCCATTTAGCATCAGTTCATGTAAGTCTCACCAGGCCTTTCTGAAATAATCCTGCTGGTCGTTTCTTATAGAGCAATAATTGAATAAATAGCCTTACTGTGATCTCAGAAGACATTTTTGGGTCATTGGATAGTTATCTTCTAGGAGGTTATGAGATCTCCAAGAAGAATTCTAATGAATTTGTTTAAGATTATTATTCACAATTCAAGAAACTTTTTCACACCATACAACTTTACTCTCTTTGCTTATGGAGATATCTCTATTAACAAAAGGAATCCTCTGAAAATGAAGAAATTTCTAACAAAGGAAAACACATACATACACATACACACACACACAAGTTTGCACCCATCTTTCTTCTTGCTTTATAATATGACTTTTACTAATGGCTAGAGTACAGAAATCTAAGATTCTATACTCCAACTCAGATTGCTCTCTTGCATCTCTGCATTTCTCTTCATTTCTCTTCATTTAGCCTGAGACCAGTCTATTGGCAGCCTCATAGTATACAAAAGTAAGTGAAGATGTTCTCTCATTGGTAGAAAAAGCTACCCTCAAAGCCTTCTATACTTTATTCTATAGAAGATAATAAAGGCCTTTTTGTTCAGATCCTGTTTACTCCTTATTTCTATAATTCTAACAGATTTGTTTTTCAGGCCTAAGTGGGAAAGAAAAGACAAATTAGAATAGGAAGGTATATGGACTCAATAAAAGAGACACAAGAAATATAAAAGCACAATAGCAAAGGGAAACAATTTAGTATAGAGACAATTTATCATAGTCTTATATATCTCAGTAGCCTCTAGAAACATCACTCTATTATAATTAAGGCAGTTTGTCATAATGGATAGATAGAAGACCAATTTAATGCCTTACCTTTAACATGTACTGTCTATGTGACCCTGGGCAACTCACCAAACCACTGAATGATTGTAAATTTCAGAATAATTGTCCATCTGCATTAGAGGAGAGGAATTTGCTCATCAGGAATTCCCTAAACTAATGAATCACAGGTTCAGAGTCTTTCCCTTCCCCCCCAAAAAATACATATTATTCATTATAGGTGTTCTTGATGATGATCCTGAGTCATCAAGGTGAGGAAAAAAAATCTTTTTTTAAACTCCTTGGCAAAGAAGAAAACAACATAAATATTTTGAAAATTTTCAGTTAAGGATGGAACTTGAACCTTATGATTTCATCAGTATTAAGAACTTCTGGGAAAGGAAACTTTACCAATACAGGTCATTTTTTTTTTCTGGATAACTTGTTTTCTTAGAGAGCTGCCTAGAACACTATGAGGTTAGTGATTTGCCTAGGGTCATGCTGCTGATTAATTATCAGTAGTTGTACTTGAGCTCAAGGTTAGCTCTATATCATTATCACAAAGAAATTATTAATATTTTAAAATTTGGTACTTAAGAGGATAATTTTCTGCTACATAGAAAATTCAAGAAAATATTTCCCTTCATTTCCAAACAATCTCATAAAAATGGAATGTCAAATATTGTCTCTATTTCTCTCCTTCGCTCCCATATACCAGATCTCTGAAGATACTGGAACAATTGTTTGCAGGGTTCCCTCCATTCAGGAAAATGCAGCTGCAGCAAAGTTAGAGTGGAATCAAAGTATGTGCCAGCAGAGGCTGCTTGCTTTCTTTTTCTAACAGTATAGCTTTGCCTAAGGGGAGGCATCTGTGAGGGTTTGCCTTCAGATGTTTGCCTACAGGTAGGTTATTGAAAGTCAACTAGCATCAGAGCAATTTCTCCAGCGGCAGAAATTAACCTTCCCTAGCCCTAAAGGCAGAGACAGATGATGACACTAAATGTTTCCTGATCAGAACACTGGGGGGAAAAGTTGGAGGGAGTACGGATAGAGGTAGAGATGCAAGCTGGCGATACAGCTTCCCACATGAAGTGAGAAAGAAACTGTCTGAGACAAAGATGGGAATTGCCTTTCCTCCAGTTGTTACAATACTGCAAAGATACTGAAATCTATTTTGCTTGGCTTTTGTTTCACTAGATCAGTCTCTGAAGACAGCCAGACTGTGAAACGAAAAGTACATTTACCGAGCTGCAATGGGTGGCTTTGCGTATCCATCATTTGTGCAAAGCTTTCTTTCTAGCGGACAAATCTATTGTTCAAATTGGAAACATAAACTCGCTTCATAGCAAGATGATTTATTCATATTATTCCTTCGTCTTTAAGATGAGGACTTGGTGGAACAAACTAATGAGTTGAAGTACAAAATATATGAGAACATTAGAGTAATGTGGGCTAAACATCACAAGCTGCATTGTGTATTATTAGCCCTTTATTAAGGTGATGATGCTGTATTGATTCTGTTTTCCTGGGTCTCAAAGCATTAGAACAATTAATGTCATACTATATTATTGGGAAATAGTAATAAAAAGAAAAAAGGTGTTTGTTTGTTTTTTAATTTTATCTCCTGATATAAATATTGAGCAAAGCAGTTATGAGCTTCCCATCCAGACATAATTCCTCTTCTGTAAGAGGGAAGAATTTCCAGAGCCCTATGAATTATATTCAAGACATATGTATAGCATTTGAAAACATCAGACTTTAAAAGAAGGGTGTGAAGCAGCAGAGTTAGAAATACAAAAACAATGCAGAAATACAGTCAGACATGAAAGAGGCTTGAGAACCCAGAAAATGTCAAAGCTAGAATGGGGCTTAGACCACAATATGGGAGGACTGGAAATATAGAATGAAGACCTTGAAGGGAACCTTTAAAAAGTGTCAAAATTAGAAGAAGACTTAGAACACAGAATTAAGGAACTGGGAGAAATAGTAGAATGTAAAATGCAGAGCTACAAGGGCTCTTAGAACACAGAATGATAGAGCAGGGAAGAGATTTTGGAACTTATAATGTCAGACCTATTCTAGAAGGGAACTTAGAACAGTGATTACTACCTTTTCCAGTAAAAAGTTACCTTTTTAACATTTAAAAAAATTATTTACTTAAAAAATAGCATTGTTTTAAAAAAACAAACATTAAAAAAAACAGATTACCCACCTTTCCAGTAAAAAGATCCCTTTTTAATATTTTTAAAATTTTTATATGATTGTACTTGTACCATGAGTATCTGCTAATTGGGGAAATATATGATGACAAAAAGCTTCTATAAATGTGGTACATTGTTAAGTGAATATGTATTTTAAGGAAGCTAGGTGGTATAGTAGATGGATAGAATGCAACCAATGGAATCAGAAGATGAGATCAAATCTGACTTCAGACACTTTCTGACTGTATGATCCTAGGCAAATCAGTTAACCATATTTGTCTCAGTTCCACTTCTGTAAAATGAGTTGAAGAAGAAAATAACCAAGAAAATCCCAAATGGGATAATGGATAATCAGACAAAACTGAAATCATTCAACAACAGCAGCCAACAATTTATTAATCTCTATGCTAAATTACATTTTAAAAATAACAATACAAATATATGAGGCATTATTTAGTCTCCAGAGTCACATTTGCTTATTTATTATAGTGAGTCACAGTACATACCTTATTGGAAATAAGGTGAAAATAAACATACTTATTTTGCATATATAAATCCTTTGTAATGACTCCATAGATCTCAGAAGGCCTGGGTCCACGGTTGGAAACCACTGCATTGGAACATTGAAATGGAGTCAGAAAAAGCCATTCAGATCATCTTATGGAACACTTTGATTTTCTATAAGACCCAGAGAGGGGCATTGCCTTGCTCAAAGTCACATGGCTAATTTGAATATCATAACTGGTATTAAACTCCCCAGGCCTTTGACTCCCAGTCCAGAATTCTTTCTATTATACTATTTTGCCTCTTATAGCAGTTTAAAGATAGCACAAGTGCATCTTACTCCATTTAGAAGCTCTCTCTATATTTCAAAGCTAGGACTTTCCTAAATTCTAATTCACAGCTTAAAATATTTTAATCTACTAAACACTGCTTGAAACAATATGGGGTGAAGGGAGGTGGAATTTTTTTAGCCTGAAAGTAATTTCCTAATAGACAGTTATGGAAATCTACACTAGTATTACATTAAATCCCTCTTCTCTTTCCCAGCAGACTAATAAAAATATACTTAATTTTTTAAAATATCCATGCTAACCTGAACCAGTGAAATATCTGACTTCCTACTTCATTAAGGACAGGATGAGGGGCAGCCACTGCCCACATCAGAAACATGTTGTATGTATGATGTCCACAATAATAAACACTAAAAACAGGTTCAAACTCTGGCTGTCCTTTATCTTAGCCAAATTACCCAAGAAAAGCTGTAATAACAATCACTGTGAAGTCCCATTGCTCTCAAAAATACCATATGGCAAGAAATGCAGGTATTTTAGTGTCATAGATGTGTAAACTGTGGCCTGTAAAGTGGAAGTGATTTACTCAAGGTTACATGTGTAGTAAGGAGCAGAACTAGGATTCTAATCCAGGATGCAAAGAACTTCGAAGACCGGACCTGGAATCAGGAAAAGTTAATTTGAAATCTAGCCTCTGATCCTTTCTAACTCTGTGATCTTAGAGGAATCACTCTGCTTGCCTCAGTTTCCTCATCTGTAAAGTGGCTGTAGTCATAACACCCACTTCCCAAGGTTTTTGTGATCAAATGAGATAATAATTCTAAAGCTCCTGGCATACTGTAACCCCTTTATAAATGTTAACTATTGATATTATTATTATTAACAACTCCAAATCCAGTGTTCCTTCCACTGTGACTCCATGGCTGCAACAACTGCTACTCCTTATATGGAGAATCTTTCTCTCTGTATCCTAACATCCAACACATACAGTTTGAGGATTTAACTATGCTGAAACCGCCTTCTTCTCTATGCATTGTCGTCCCCATGTATCAGAAGAAATCAGTCCAAACCTTTATTGCTTATCATCTCTTTGCAAAACTTGTTCCCGAAGGTACTTCTATGAGGGGAAAAAACAAATAAAAGAAAAAGAAAAAACCTGCTGACTCTTTAAAGTCTTATACTGCCCTTGATAGACACAAATGGCCTGATGCTCTATACTTGATTTTTAGAATGGAATGACTGCTGGATATCAAGTAACCATTAAATGCAAAGAGTTTGGTTAGCCAGATTTCAGAGCTGAAACATTGTTTCATAAAACCATCAAGACTAGTCTGCATCAAGCCTGCATATTGTAAAAAATTACAGGCTAACTCAATATAGCTCAAAAATAACCCTGCAATAGGATTTTCAACAATTGTTGGCCTTTTGGGGGGAGTTACAAAAATGTAAGACTGCAGGATCATGGGATCTAGAGCTTGAAAAGACGAGGTCTTTCAGGTTTTTTAGCCCTATTTTCCAGATGAGATAATTATATAGAGCATTGATTAAATGCTTACAAAGTGTTAGGCACTATATTAAGTGTTATGGATACCAAAACAAAAAAAAAAAGATAGACCCTCCTCTCAAGAAGCTTATATTCTAACAGAGGAAGGCAAAACAAAAAGGAGATCTAAAAATAAGGGAAGAAATTAAGGAAGAAAGGAAGGAAGAAAGGAAGGTACAAAGGGAGGAAAAGAGAGGTACAGAGGGAGGAAGGAAAGGAAGGAGAGGAAGGAAAAGAAGAAAAGGAAGGAGAGGAAGAAAGGAAGAAGGAAGGAAGGAAGAAAAGAAGGAAGGAAGGAAGGAAGAAAAGGAGGGAGGGGGAGCAGGGAAGAAAGGAAAGAAAATTCAGATTTCCCTTATACCAAATCTATTACTCTAACCACTATACAACTTAGCTTTCTAACATGGATTGATGGAAAGGAACAAACATCCTGAGGTGAGTTGACCAGCCACCATTCAGACATAAGGTCTAGAATAACTAACTCTGTCTTCATGGATATTTTGTTCTCTAGTGAAACTATTGGAGGTAGATAAGGGGATGAAAGGAACAATGAGGAAGTGGGTCACTCAATTCTAACTACTATCTTGAATGGTGAGTAAGTAGACTTTCCAGTTGAATGAACCTTCTAGGTATTCCAGAAACAAAAATGCTGAGTGATAGGGTGATTACACAGTTGAGTTAGCTCAAAATCCTACACATCCTTTCTCAGCTTCTCTATTAAATCATTCAGCTCTTGTGGTGAGTGGCCTAAGTATTCCCAATTCCCTGAACTCAGAAAGAATCTGTTCAACTGGATGCCTCTGCCACTTAAATTACTATCCACAGCCAGACCAGATTAATACTAAAAGGGAAATAATCAGGATGATGCTGGAGCCAGCTTCAACCAGCTTCCAAAAACCAATTTTAAAATTTTCAATGTGAGCATTTACATTTTGGAAACTGGTAACCAATATAAATCAGGGTTTGATTGTCTTGACATAAAAAGTGATGAAGAAAATGGTAATAAATGCCATTATTAAATAGTATTATTTATATCATTGTATATATAAATATATAGAAAATATTTAAACTTAAAAGTCCTCTGTGCTTTTTTGGATAGCCAGTTATTAAAAAATTTATCATCATACCCTTTAATAAAAGACAGCTTTCTCCAACTTCATGTATTTCTTTTTCTCTCATGAATTAGCCCTAATGTGTCCGATATAGGTTCATCGAAAGAATTCATTTCTCCTGGTTTTGATATAGAGGTACTTAACATATAACTGCACATGTATGATGTCTACTATCCTAAAATTATCTTATAATTTTCAGGACTGGTTTTGTTCAATTATGATGCCAGAGAGGAGAAATCATGCATTTTCCATGATAATCTTTTATGAAATTCTTTGTAAAATTTCTTGGTGTTTTGAGAGCTTGTCCTTTTAATAATTTCAAAGCAGGAAGGATAAAATGACAAGACCCAGAGTATTTGCATCACATACCTCATATTGTTCAGTGTATAGCACATACCACTCATATGGATTACCTCAGTAATTATGCACAAAAACAAACAATGTTGTATAATTGATAGAGTATAAACTTGAAGTCAAGATCTTGATTCTTACATTTTGCCTTTTATATTTTCTAGATGACTATAGGAAAATCATTTAGACTTTTCAGGTCTTAGTTTCCTTCTCTGTTAAATGATGGAGTTGAACTAGCTATCCCCTAAAGTGCTCTTCATTTCTAAACTATATGAGCCTATGATCTTTTGATTATGCTTGTTATCTAGCATGGGTGGAGATCTGTGTTCTCTCCACAGACCCATTCTGGAGACATATAACCTGGTAGATTTATCAGTGCTTGACAGGTTCTAAAACCCTAAGGTGAGGTGTAGAAAGATTTACTCCAGAGCCAACTCTACATAAATGAAGAGTATAAATGTCAGCAGGCATTTGTCCTGTTTCTCTCATAGTGACAAAAGGGGAGGGGGCAGGCAATTTCATGTCAGGATATAGACCTGGTACTTTTCTAAAAGTTGGGAATGTTTCCCAATCTACTTTTCCAAAGGCATGGGATATCAGTTTTACCCTGGGCTCTATCTACAAGTTATTTACAAATAAGAGCTGTTATTTTCTAATGGGAAGACTGGCACAATTTTTATTTTTACTTGTTTTCTCTTATGCTCTTATTATAGGGCAACCCACTGTACTTCAAATCTGCCAGAAATGTTACAGTGAATATACTCAATGACCAGACTAAAGTCCTTACTCAGCTTATCACAGGTAAGGAAGGAAGTGTGCGGCCGATCTATGGAAGAAACTGGGGCTAGACCATCAAGCTGTACTGCTAAGAGAATGCAGTGTTAATTGTCTAAGTCAAACAGAATATGTGCTTTAGAATGGTTCCCTCTACGCTAGCCAGTGACCACGTGACAGCTGTATAGAAAGAAGCAACTCCCTAGTATTTTCCATCATATTCCCAAAATGTAAACAGGGAATTGGTTATTATTAGCAGTTACAATTGGACTAATAAAAACAGACCATGGGGTAATGGTAATCATGCCAAATGATAGGATCAGCTGGCTCATGCAATTTATACTCAATAACAAGCAGGCAGCATTCTGCTACGATGTAGTAGAAGGAAAGAAAGGAAAGAGGAGAAAATCACTTTGTTCTTTTAGGACAAAATTGTACATCCAGGGAGAAAATTCGAACTGCTTGGTTTGGGAATCAGGTGAAAACAGACAGATGGACATTTCCATTTGGAGAAACCATTTGCCCTAATGTTCCAAAACCTTCCCTGATGGAAACATCTGGAATTAACACAAATTAACCCAGTCTATTGGGAAAGTTTCATTGGCCAAATGACCCTCTACCACTGGAAGAAAAATGCATTACCATCCATCTTTTTATGCTTGGGACTAAAGTTTGGGAAAAGCACTGGCTGCAGGTGGTTTGGAGTATGTTTTAAGGATGGGATATATGAAATGTTCATACCTTTCACAGATTGAGGAACTGAGGGATTGGCAGAATTGCTGAATGGCAGAGCCTGTAATCCATAAACATGTTGTTTCTGTGTTAGATTAGATTGTCGGCCTCACTTATATAACATCTGGCTGGCAGTCACAATGCTAAATAATTAAATAAACAGCTTCAGTAAGCAGTGATTTAAGCCTGTGTGTGAAAATTGCCTCAAGGAGGTAAATAAATCCAACCTCTAGCTCCCAGATTTCCACATTTGAAAGGAGTTGTTTAGCCTGTTGATCATTTGCCACTTATTTGCAGTGGGATATTTGGTTTCCCTGAGTGAGCCAGCTTTGATAAAGCTGGGACTACCCAAACCTTTTAGTTTAGTCAAACAAAGCCACCCATATTCTCATTCTCTCTCCCTTCTTCTCCCTCCCCCACTCCCCCCATCTTCCTCTCTCTCTCTC
>JAJPUD010005359.1:143324-161218 GCA_023553655.1 Myrmecobius fasciatus
CCCCTTCTCTCTCTCTCTCTCTCTCTCCCCTTCTCTCTCTCTCTCTCTCTCCCTCTGTATCTCTCTTTGTCTCTCTCTGTCTCTCCTCTCTCTTCTCTCTCTCATTTCCTTCCTTGCCCTTTCTGTCTCTGTGTCCCCCTTTCTCTCTCTCTCTCCCTCTCTCTCTCTCTCTCTCTCTCTCTCTCTCTCTCTCTCTCTCTCTCTCTCTCTCTCTCTCTCTCTCTCTCTCTCTCTCTCTCTCTCTCCCCCTCTCTCTCTCTCTCTCTCTCTCTCTCTCTCTCTCTCTCTCTCTCTCTCTCTCTCTCTCTCTCCCCTTCTCTTTCTATCCTTACTTCTTTTTATTTGTCATTCTAGCACTCTACTCCAGGTAAGTGTAGAAAATAGAGATGATTAATATTCAATTGAACCTCACATTATATTTGTTGACCAAAAAGTCCAACTCCAGCATGAATTTTTCTAGTCTTCTAGAAAAGCTGGTGGATAGGAAACTGATCTGGATCTGGATGAAAGCAAACAAATGAGCAAAATCCAAGACTCCAATGTGACCACCATTTCCTCCTCTATTATGCAGTGTGCATAGAGAGCAGACCAGAGGGTCCTCATGAATAATTCTTATGAATTTCCTATTGTTATAAGATACCCCCTCATCTTATATATAACAGTGAGGTCCTAGTAAGAGCACTGGATTAGGGATCAGTGTTTCTGGAATCAGAAACTCTAGAATCAAAACTTATTTCTGATGATTATTTCTTATATGCCTTAGACAAATCACTGACCTTTCAAGTCCCCCCCTTTCCTTCTGTGAGATGAAATTATCAATCATTTGAACTAGAAAATCTCAGTAGGCTGTCCCAACTTTCAAATTTGGTGAGCCTAGATTATCAGATCACTACTTTCTTTTGAAGAGAGAGAGATTTGACCTGGCACACAGGAGAATATCAATAATCCCCAAGCTACAGATATTTTATGCAAATCAATTATTCAGAACTTGGAAATACATATTTTCCCCATAGTATTATAAGTGACAAAGAAGTTGCCAGGTTAGCTTGCAATGACAAATTTTTAACTCAGAATATAGCTAAAATGTCAAATTAATATTAGCTAAAACCTGGAATCCCTACCAAGCACTAAGGGCACTAGGTTCCTTAGGCAAGGGGCTCATGATACTAATTGTATAGAGAATGGTGCTAGTGGAAGGGGAATAAGGTATAGATAGCTGTTTTCCACAATGTTGACAAAGGACCTACAGATGAAAATAACTCTTTCTCCCTTGATGAGATAATTCATTCTGGTGCTTAGTATGGAGCTCTTTAGGGATACAGGCATGCACACATGGCTAACTTTACCTGCCTCCGTAGAATAATGATTTTCTAGTCCCAATATGGGACTTAGACATGGAGTTAACTTAGAGAATATTCTTTCTCTTGGGCATTCTTCCATTCCCTTTGCCTTTCCCTCTAGATTCCATCTTTAAAATTCCAGCCATGTTTACATCAACTGGGGATGTTTGGCAGCTGTGAGTGAAGCAGACAAAAAGGACAACTCTTCCATATTATTGAGCCAGAAGCTACACTGCATGATCTCAACCTGATCTGCCAAGTGCTGAGCTTTAAACACCCAGATAGTGCTGGCCCTTGGTAAATTCCATTGTGTGCTTTGTGAAGCCCTTAAAAGGAAGATAACTTAATTGTGTTCTGCACTCTGAGTTCAGTGAAATAATTTAGGGTTTTCTCCTCTGTGACTATTAGACAGGCCTCAAGTTAGGTGATGCTTTGGGTTTAGAATTAGCTCAAGGGGTTTATACCCAGAACAATATCTCTACAGGGATTAAACTTGTTCTTTGTGAGATTCAGGGACAAATATTTTGCCCTCTGAATAAAATAGGTATGGGGAGGAAGCAGTGTTAAATTCCTTCTATGCAAACTCCAGAGTATCTAGGCAGGTTTTTTTTGTTTTGTTTTGTTTTGTTTTGTTTTGTTTTGTTTTGTTTTGTTTTCTGTTCGGGGGAGATGGGTATGGAAGTGGAGGACTATAGAAATCCATCATTACAGTTTGTTTTGAGAGCTGAAGATTTAACCGTATGCCATTGTTTCTATAGTGATGATGATGTAGTTTAGTGAATACATGCCCATAGTGGGTATCCAGACCCCTAGGTTATAGGTATTGCTCTATCACTAACTCATTCTGTTATGTTGGCCAAGTTAGTCTCCCTCTCTGGGCTTCACTTATCCCCATTTTATACTTATTGGTCCAAGCCCCCCTCCAGCTGTAAAATTGTTTTGTTTTGTTTTTCTATTGCTATGCTATTTCATCTTTGCTCTGGTAGTTGACCCTGATCTTAAGTGACCCAAATCATACAAAGAGACTAGGTATGCAAAATAAATTAATTAACGTGGAGGTAGTGTTCTAACAAGAGCCCTTCATTCTAAGCAGAGTTAGTCCTTTGCATAAAATAGATTTGGCTTTAGGTAACAGTAAGTTAGGACAAATTCCCTAAATAGCTAGTCATTCCCATGTTTTAAATACTACCCATGTGAGTAGCCAGTACAAACACTCTAAAGGAAACTGAAGTATTATTTTCCAGTGTATTTATATTCCAGGACTTTTAATAGATTTGCATGACCTAAAAGAGTGAAAAAAAGATTCCTAAAGTGCCTGATTTTCAGTTCCTGGACTGAATCAGAGAATTTTAGAATTAGAGGAAATCTTAAATGATGGTTTTGTTCATCACCCTGTTGTCAAGTCATACCACATCCAAATCAACTAAAGAGAAAAATCTGCATTGTTTTTAAAGATTCTACGGAGGAGGTTACATAACTTTCCCCAGAAAACAAATTCAATATTTAATATCCTGGGAATTAACTTACATCTGGGCACAGATTTTTATTTGATCATATGAGATATGAACATAAAACATTTTAAATTCTTTTTTGTGTGACTTGCAGGAATCATTACTTAATAGAGATCACATTAACTTCCCAGATAGCATCTTGCTTTTTTACTTTTAATGAGAAACAAGCCTATTTGACATATAATCATAATTTATTTTTCTTCTCTTTCTACTTCCCATGCCCAATATAGGTCCCAAAGCAGTAGAAGCTTACGGAAAAAAATTTGAGGTGAAAACCGTTGATGGAAAATTGTTGTTTTCTGCGGATGACAATGAAGTGGTGGTTGGAGCAGAAAGATTAAGAGTCTTAGGTAAGGGATCTTTTCTTTGACTAAAATGATATGATCTTTCTATGCATGTTTCAGATGGAAAGGAGCAGAAAGAGAGAAATGGAGAATTTAGGAAAAGGTGGGATTGAACTATCTCATTAAGGAAAGTCAGGGGAATTTCTACAGTACCAAGGTACCAGGCAACATTTCCTGGGCCAAGTGTGCAAAATGAGGAAGTACTAGGCAATTTGGCATAATGTGAAGGACATTTATTCTGGAATAATTGAACCCAGATTTTTATTCTCTTTGTGACCTTGGAGAATTCAAATGCCAATCTCTGGAACTTAATTTGGTTCAATGAGATGTATTGGTCAACATGATGTCTAAGATCTTGTTCATCTTTGTCCATACTAGATCATGAATGATAGTTCAACATTCAAGTGATATAAAGGAGAATAGATTATAATGAAGGGTTTCATAGGATAATTAAAAGAACACTGGATCTGGAGTCCAAAGACCTAATTCAGACACAATCTTTGTGATTAATACCTTTATGACACTGAGGAGATTAAGTAACCAACTTATTCATAAAATAAAAAGGTTTGGACAAGAAGAGTTCTAAGAGTTTGATCTTCCAACTCTAATCAATCAGTAAACCAACAATCACTCATAAAAAATTTAGTTTATGCCAAGAACCATTCTATACAGTGGAGATGCAAAGATAACAATGAAACAGTTAGACCTTGCCCACAAGTAGGGAGAGGTAGTAGTTATATATTTTAGAGTAAATATTCCAAATCTAAATCTCCAACTACCAGTTCCATTGGCAGGCAGGATCCCTAGAAGATAACTGAACACTTCTCTTTCTACCTCTATACCTTACCAATTCTAGAGATAACCACAAAAGCCTCAGGTTTTTGCAATAGCCTCATATAAGCTCCCATTGGTATGCTTCCCACTGATTATAAGCCAATAATCACAGTAAGATTCTAGAAAATATATTTATTAATGTGCTATAGTAAGATCAATTGGTACAAAAGATTTCTTGTCAGAAGTCTAAAGAATATTTTCTCATGAGTATTCAGAAATTCATGGGATGAGTAGGCTTAAAAAGTACAGAGATAGGGAAGAACACATATGGTATACTCATGTGGCAAAAGGGTGACATAACTCATCCCCTCTCTTTTAAACTCCATAATCATAACCAGTATTCTATTCTAAATCAATGGGACAATGGGACACATGCCTTGAAGCTACTTGAAACATAAACTCTGACCTCAAGTTATCATCTAGCCAGGATCTTGATTGATAAGCTCATTAGAGAATCATAACGGCAAAATGACCATCCTGGTAAAAGCTGAAGGAGAGGGAAAGGGAAGGAAGAGTGGAAAGGATGCTAGACTGAATCACAGACTGAAGTTCAAATACTGCCTCATGTTACCTATATGTTATTTTGTTTGGGTTCTTTCATCCTCCGCATGCCAATTTCTATAAAATGAGGACCATGGGTTAAATATCTATAGCGCTCTCTAGGTGGGACATAGTCGGTTTTCTGTCCTCCAACCCTGACATTCTATGTTCTGTGTTTCAAAGTCCTTTCTAGTTGTGATATTTGAATTCAGAGACCCAAGTTCAAATCCTTCATCTGCCACTTCCTATCTACCATTATCCAAGTCATATAATCTGTCTGGACCTCACTTGGTTTCTTTATTTAAGAAATTAAACTAGACATCATCTGTGATTCTTTCCAACTCAAACCTATAATTTGGTAATTATACCCTACTTTACTCAATTCCAGAGGGCATTGTGGCACAGTAGATAGAGTCAATATTGGGGTCAGTGTTGTCTCTAACACAACACTGGTTGGATGATCATGGGCAAATCACAACTTCTCAGTACCCTCAGCAATCTTCTAAAAATGTCAGTTTTCCAAGTGTGGAATACTGTACCCATCCTAACCTCAGACTCTTTCAGGAGGTTTGCTTTCTTAATAATGTGAAGACATTTTAATTTCTAATATGGTTAATATTGAAAAGTATAACTCATATGAACAAAAGTTCTTAGATGGAGATATGCATGTGGGAGCCCCAATAATTTTAAAAGTGTAAATATTTGAGAACCATCTAAGATTATAATTTAAAATGAATGACAAATCAAACTGCTGAATGGAAATTCCATACTCAATATTTTCCCCACACACAAATGTGTGTCTCACATATATACATATGCATGCATTCACATATATGCACATGTGAGTATATTTATATCTGTGCATATGTATATATCTCTCTATATAAATGCAAATAAAATATATTGCATAAAACTGTATAGATGTATATATGTACATGTGTATATAGATTTATGAGTAGCCCCAAAGATTCAAAGAAACATTACTTGGGGTCAGAGATGATATGTATAGGGAAAGGCAAACTGTGTTCAAGTTCCTTCTAAGCTATTTCTGACCATGAAATAAATAAAGAAAATCAGATTCCCCCTTTCCCCTACCTATTAGAATAAATACTTTACTAGCACTAAAATCATCGTACAGGGGAAAAAATGATGCTACTTTTAGCAAGACAGTTTTGCACAAATTATTTTAGCACTTGTCATTAGTTATTATGGAATGTTATGAGTCACAAGCTAGCTTTAAGGGCTAATTTTGAAAAACTTAAGGATGATTTGGGGTGTTCACATGCTTGGATTTTATCATTGTTTAAATGATCCTGCTATGGTATATATATATTTTTTAAAATGCCCTCCCCATCCCATCACACACACAAACAATTATTTATGCTGATGCCTTGAAGCTAACATGAGCTTGTTGTCCCGATGCTGCCTTTTTTTTTTTTAAATCACAGGGTTTTGTTTCTAAAGGTTTTTCTTTCAAAGTCAGAGCTTTGGGAACATCTGCCTCTGCCAATGTTGAGAAACATTTACTTTTTACTCAGGAATGGGGAAATGAAACTCTATGATAAATACCCCTGCCATTACCCAAGCTTCTAGGACTTGAAACAGACCACTTCACCAATCTCATACTCACCCAAGTCAATGAAATGCTTATAACCTGTGGCTAAATGAACTCCCAGGCATATGTGTCTTCAGTGCATGGAGGTTAGGATGAGATGCCTCTTAGGTAATTTTATTTTCAGATAAATGAAAAGCTTTTATCTGCCAGTTGATAAATCACACAAACTCTAAGGAAGTTCGAAATTCTCACCAATGGTAAGATGACCTAGTCCTCATTGTCTCTGGCCCTGAACCTTTTTTGGTCTGATGTAACTTTTGTAAATATTTTAGGCCATTAAGGAAAGTGAATGGAAGGTATTTTGTGTGTGTGTGTGTGTGTGTGTGTGTGTGTGTGTGTGTGTGTGTGTGTGTGTGTTTGTGATAGAGAGAGAGAGAGAGAAAGAGAGAGAGAGAGAGAGAGAGAGAGAGAGAGAGAGAGAGAGAGAGAGAGAGAGAGAGAGAGAGAAGGACAAGAGGAGTGTTGTTATCGTGGTTGTTTTGTTATTTTGCTACCAGGTTCTTTCTACCGTCTATCCCCTTCCTCTACCACAGCTGAATATGTCTTAAAGTTTTCTTATCTTTAGATGAAGGTATCAAAAGAAACTCTGGTTTAAGACTGTGTTAGAACAAAGTAAATTTGAGATATTATGTTGTATTCTGGTATGCAGGTCTAACTCTAAGAAAAATGGGCAAATAGGGAAAGTAAAGGAACTGGGATAATTCCCTTTGAAAAGGAGATAGGAATACAAAGGAAACCAATAGGGCTCTGTTTCTCAAGATTCCATAACCATCCTCTTTCAGCTTGGGTAGGATTTCCCCAGGCTTTGGGAATGACTATTTGGGCTTGCTCTCCTACATAGTGCCACATGCTCTAGATTTCGCTATCTCTTCCCCATCAAAAATAATCCATCCCAAATCTCAGTTATTTAAGATCTAGTTCTCTTCCCATATAAATCAGAGACTAATTCAAAACAAGGTGTCTCTGTGTAATAATAGTTTAAATATTAACATATCAAGAGAATGATCTTGGAATTTGTCACTGTTCTTCATTGCCTTAGCCCAGAGGATAGAGAAAATTCTTTGGAGCAAGACTACTGGGGAAGACATTTTGGGGTGTCTCCAAGCATATCTTATGACTGATTTTGCTGTGCTCAAGGAAAGGGCTTACCTTGTTTTGATACCAGCTATGAATAGTGTAGTGTCTTTTCTTATGGAAAGACCACTGGACCTAAGAGTAAAGACACTTGGGTTCTAGTCCCAGCTCTTCCACTTACTAGCTGTTACTTGACATTCTTGTTTCTATAACCTTATCTGTAAAATTGGGGAAATTATATCAATCAACTTCTAGCTTATGAGGGCTATTTTGAAGTTTATACAAATTGATATATGTGAAATAATTTTGAAGGAAAAAATATAAATAAAGGAGACGCTGTAGAAAATTTAAACCTGGATTTCAGTGGAACACCTAATAAAATCACTCACAATTTAATTGCTTTTTATTGTCACTATTTTTGTTATTGTTATTGGTAAAATCCAGTGATACGGTATCAATGTACAAGTCATGACTTTCCAAGGCCTCTTTTATCATTAGTTAGGTTATCAATGGACAAATTGAATGGACAGTTTCCCTGGATCTCAATTTCCTTAACAGTAAAGCAATAGAATTAGACAGGATGGTCTCTGAAGTCTCATTCAGCTCTCAATCTATAATCTTATGATCTCCTTAGTGTTACAAATTCTTGAGGTCCTTGGGCTTTGCTTTTAAAGAAATATAGTTAAGTAACACTGAAACTGAAAAACTACAGGGAATGGGAGATATAGTACTGGCATTTATAAATAGCGTATTACATACCTGAGCTCATGCAACCCTTCAGGCATTATTACCAGCACTTCTACCCTCCTTTTATTGTTTTTAGTCCAGATCTCATTGTCATAGAGAATTCCCAGTGTTGAAATTTCCTTTACCATGAAAATTATCAACTCTTCTACAAGTTATAGCATTAGACTGTTGCTAATGCAAATGAAAGATTTAGTGGTTTTCCCAGGTTATATGATCATTAAATTTCTGTGGCACAACTTAAATTTTAGTTTTCCTAACTCTGAGGCCTTCCCTCTAATTATACCAGGATGTTTCCTGTTTATAGGTAAAGAAATTAAGATTTAGAAATTAAATGACTTGGTAATAATCATATACCTCAGTAAATTCCAGAAGCTGAATTCAAATCCAGGATTTCCTGACTTCAAAACCTGCATCAATCTTCTTGCTACCTTCATATATGGACATAGTTTGAAATTAATTTCCAAATCTGTTTTAATTTCTTTTCAACAAAAAATTCTTGAATACCTACTACATACATGACACTGTGCTAGGCAATAGGGAATACAGATATTAAAAGCCATAGGAACTTTCTTTTCAACAAACTCATTATTTAGTAAAAAACAAAATAAAATAAAATAAAGGATGAGACATCACACAAACAAGTATAATACAGTGAGGATAAAAAAGAAATGAAGACAAAATTCTTTAAGAAAATCTAAGGAAGGGGGCCCACCAGTGTATGGAATACCAGCTCTGGAGTCATGAGGACCTGAGTTCAAATGTCACCCAGAAACTTAACACTTGCTAGTTGTATCATCCTGAACTTGTCACTTAACCCCAATTGCCTTACAAAACATAATAATAATAAAATAATAATTATGAAAAGAATGGAAGAAAAGCTAAGAAAGAAGAGAATTTTTCAAACTAGAAAAATCAGGGAAGCCTTCATAAAGGACGTGAGAAAAATGTAGGCTTTAAAGAAAGGAAAGAATTTAAATAGAGATATGGAGGGGAGTTTAAATATCTTCAAATTGCACCTCCTCTTTCTCCTCTCTTTTAGTAACACCCCCTCCCCCTTGTTAAGAGTAGTGACTATATTTAAATGGATTTCTGGCTCATTACCATTTTAGTGCACCTAAAAATAGGCTTTTATGAATAAGAAACATGAGTTGCTTCTTAATGAATGTTTATAAAAGTCATGCAGTTAACTTTGCTCCTTAATCATTGGGATGAATTATTTGATAATGTGGCAACTTGAGAGAAGGAGGGGAAGAATGAACAGCTCAAATTTAAACACATTAATGCCCATTTTGCAGTGCTTTTGTACCTGACTGTGACATGTGTTCTTAAGGCAATACTATGATTGCTGATGAGCTGACCGCAAGTGGTGAGTATGCATTTGTTCTGGAAAGGTGATTGAGAAAAAATGTCATCCAACTGCATGTCACAAGTTATTGTTCATGATATTTCAGAAAGCATCAAAGGAAAAGGAGAATAGTTTTGAAAAAATAGAGAACAAAATGGAGCATGAAATACAGCTCTGCTTGCTCTGCACCCTACTAATCCTTCTCTTCCTTCAATAAATGATTAATTATTCAAAGTTCTAAGAGCTAAATTAATTTGGTAGTTTTGGCACAAGGGAAAAGGGAAAATTTGTGAAGCTTTAATCTTTTTTTTTTCCAATCACTCCTCCACAGAACTGACAAAATAAACTTGTTAACATTCAGATCCTGGTGTATTACTCTGTGGTTCTCTATTGCCTCTAGAATACAATATGTGATGCCTTCTGGACTTCTGTCCATGGGATTTTTTTTGGACAAAGATATCTGGGGTCACATTTGAACTCAGACCTTCTTTACTCCAACTCACGCACTCCATCTACTGTCACTTAGCTGCCTTACAGAGCATTTAAAACAATCCAAAATCTGGCTCCCCTTTACCTCTTCAGCCTTATTTCACATTGCTTCCTTCTACCTACTTACATTTTGCTGCAGGTAAAATGAATTACCCTGCTATTTGCAGGATTTCTTAAACTTTACTTAGAAAATTTACTGTAGTTAGTAACCTATTTTAGTTAGTAAAGTAAACTTTACTAGGTTTAAATTTAAACTCCTGATTACCTTTTCACCAGAGAAATGTTTAGGCAATCTCAGGTATATGAATATACAAAATAGGTATAGAAATCAAACACTTACTGACAGTCATACTTTCATTCCTCCCACATTCAGTTACCTGATCCCATATGGGGTTGTGAACCACAGTTTAAGAAGTTTTGACAGTAGATAGGACTGCATTGGGAGATAGACCTGAGTTCAATTTTTGTCTCAATTGCCTACTTGCTAGGTGTGAACCTAGGCAAATCATATAATGGCTATCATCTTCAGTTTCCTCATCTCAAAGTGAATATAACCACACTTAAGATACAAGATTGCTACAATAGTTCAATCATTTCATAAAATGATAGTTATTATTATGATGTTCTCTCACCTTGGCTTTCCATTTTTGACTTTTCTAACATAGTGGCCTCCCATGCCAGGAATGTATGTGTCTCTTAGCATCTCTCAAAATGCTTTCAGAATCCTTATTTTCAAGTACCTCTTCTAAGAAGGTTCCAAGATATTTTCAGTAGTTAGTATACCCTTCTTCCCTCCCTATTATTTTTTTTATTTATCTTAACATAATATGTGTAGAAGAAAACACTGGGAGATAAAATAGATAATGTGACCGCAGATTATGGAAGCTTTTGAATGCCAGGAAAAAGAGTTTAAATTATACTTGGACAGCAAAAGTGAACCAATGAAAACTTTATGGATGGAGGAATAGCATGTGGAGACTAACATGAATGAGGCAATCAGGGTTTTATAGCAGAGTATCAAAATCTAGAGATTGCAGAGAGCATTTAACTCCCTTCTACAAGGAAAAATAACTCACTTTAGAAATTATTTAGTAAGAATAATTAATTAAAACAGACAAAATAAAAATGGGATATTTTCTCACCCATGTGGCTATAAGCCATCTAAGATGCACTATCCAGCCCTATTATATTCCCCTTGACAACATCATTCCTAGCAGTGACTTCACAATGTCCTGTAATATCTTAGATTATTATTTGAGGTTCCTATCTACCTACTTCTGCCACACTTCTCTACTTACCTAAATTTGACTTATTAAAAAATCAATTAATCAGTCAGAAAACATTTATTAAGAGCATTTGTCAATATGTGTCAGTCTCTGTACTGGGTCCTAGGTATATTTTTTTCAGGGGAAGGAGTGTCTGGACCTGTGACTTCAATGGTATAAAGAATTCTGATACTAAAACTTCTTTTACTAATGAAGATTGGCACCTTCTGAAACTTATAATGGTTGAGTTTCCTTTAGATAGTGAGAGAGAAGATGATTTGGGTTAAATGGAACTTGACTAAGATCATTTTTAGCCAAGAATGGTTTCTTTCTTCTAAATTTGGCCTTGGAATCTCAATCAGACTCATATTAATGTAATTTCACACAGAACCTTTTATTTTCCTTTATAGATGGATTTTTATTGTTTAGGGGGGAGGAGAAGGGTTATTTTCATCTGTATAGGGAATTTCCAGTGTGGAAAATTAAGCAGATTCATAACTAATCTGTAACTTACAGGGTTAGAACATTCATTACATCTAGTACTGAGAATTTGTGACATGTCAGGTCTTCTTGACTACAACACTTCTTTCTTATCCTCTAAAACAAGCTGCCTTTCTTGTATTCTTCAATTAGGGAAAAATACGTGGGTTTTTAAAATTCTATTCAGTAGTTTGACTAGAGGGTTACCTCACTATGCAGTTTCCATAAACCTCTAAGCTATATTCCTATAAGTGTCAATGGTATTGACTAAAACACTCTGAAAGGTTATCAGCAAACCTACTATGCTGGAGCACTACACTGCCTTTCTATACTCATAATGTCTTTTTGCACTGCAATTATCTATTTCTTTGTCATACTTCCCTAGGAGAATATAAAGGCTTTTGAGTATGAGGACCTTGTCCTATTTATCTTATTTTTTCTTCCAGGGCTTAGTGGGCAGTTAATTAACAGTAATAATTGTTATTATTAGTAATTGCTCACCTTCATGTAGCCTTTTAGAATTGACAAAACATTTTTGTTAAGACAAGCTAAGTAGTAAGACTATTCCAAAGACTATTCCAATTTTTTTAATGAGAAAGCAAAGAGTTGATGTGATTTACCCAGAGTCACTCAGCAAGAAAATTCAGAGATGGGTTTGAATAAGGTTTGATTCCAAGGACTCTGCTATGTAAGAATGAAGGAAGGAAGCAATGAATCAGTGAGTGAATCAGAGAAAGAAATAAACTCACATTACTCCTTGCCCTTGAGAAGAGAGGCAACTAAGGAACCTTACTCCATAGCTATTTAGTATCAGGGCTAAGACAGCTAAGACTTGCACTCAGTTCCCCAGATTCTAAATCTATTCTTCTTCCAATTATGTCAAAATGAAACTTGCCATTTTCTGTGTAGAATAATGCTGTACTTTGATCTCTTTTAAGCTACAAGCTTCTGGTACCCGCACCTTGAAGTGCCAGTATATATAATGAGTAGAAGAATCATGTGTAAGAGTGCAAGACTACCATGATGGGGATCATCTGCTTGTATGACTAATGTAAAGTGGTAATCTTTAAAACGTACTCAAGGTTACAGAATGAGCTGCTGCTATCATGTTAGAAATGCCCTTGGTAATCAAAGTTTAGGCAGACCATTAACCTGTAAATCTTTGTTTTATACAAGGTAAAAGATATATGTGAATAGTAACCTAGTACAGAACCTTGCACAAACTAAGTATTTGATAAATATTTGTTGAAGTAAATGGAATAGGAAAAAAAACCAGCTTCTTAAACTTTTCCCACTGGCAACCTCTTTTTGCCTGAGAATTTTTTACATGACCTTGATATATAGATATATAAAATAACTAAACAAATCAAACATTCACTGATAATAAATCATAATTTTGTGACCCTTGCATCATTTATGAGTTGCCCAACTATGGGGTTGTGATAAACAGTTTAAGAAGCTGGGACATAGACTAACTTAGTACTTATTCACTCTTTCAAAAAGAAATATTTTAAGTGCCTGCATGTATGAACAGAGAAGACACAAAAGTAATAGGTGTCATAATTTATCAGGTTAAGTATTACAAATTAAAAAATGCAATAATTATATAACAGAATAGAATGTATTTGGGGCACAAGAGAATTACAAAGTACTATGTGAAGCCCTAAAATAAAAATCTTTTTTTTTACTGGAAAGAATCAGGGCAACATAATGTGGTAAGAACATTTAATTTGAAGTGAGGACAATATGATTCAATCCCAAGCCTGCTTCTTTACTTTTCTGGGTCTTGATTTTCTCATCTATAAATTAATAAGACTGAACCAGATAATTCATAATGTCCCTCATAGTGTTGGAGTCAGAAAGACCTGAGTTAGAATTCTGCCTCAGACACTTAATAGTTGTTTGTAACCAAGAACAAATCATTTATCCTCTTTTAGATTCAGTTTTCTATTCTGTAAAATAGGGTACTAATGACACTAATTTCACATGGTAAATGTGAGAAGGATCAACTGAAAAAATATATGCAAAGTTCTTTGAAAACTTTAATGAGCTCTCTCTCTATTTATATCTATATCTATTTATATATAATTGGTTATTATCATTATTCTTATAAATCTTATAATTGTAAGGATGTTAGAGGAGGTGTCATTTCTCAGTCTCTGGATCAAAAAAGAAGCAGAATCACAACAGGTGGAAATAAAAAAAGGCCAGGCAAGAAGGAGAAAGAAGTTCTAGAGATGAATGAAGCAAAAATGTAGAGGAGGAAAAATTGGATGAGTATACTTTCTATTAGGAAAGGGACCATAGCTAACTCAAGTTTCAGAGTTCTCATAAGAACTATCACAGTGCTGTACACACTTCATGTTTGACCTTATTGTTATAATATGCCAAATGTGTATGCTGAGTAAGCAGTACAGAGATATTGGTGTTTGGGGCACATGGAGACAGGAAAGATTGTGAGATACAGCTGAAAACACAAGGAAGAATTGCATTATAAGAAACAAAGGACTTTGAATCATGAATCATTTTTTTTATTAAAGCTTTTTATTTGTATAACATATGTATGGGTAGTTCCCCAGCATTGATCTTTACAAAGCTATCCATTACAAATTTTACCCCCAATCTCCTTACCTCCCCTAAATGGCAGGAAGTCCATGACATGTTAATAATGTTGAATTACTTGACAAGTTATGCAAGAAAAATCCTATCTACAAAAAAAAAAAAGAAAATCAGAGAAAGGCAACACAATGCAGGCAAATATCAATAGAGATCATGAATATGTTATGTTGTGGTCCATATTTCATATCCCTCTCTCTGGATGTATAAGGTTTTCTTCAGTGAACAACTGGATATGGTTTGAGACAATTCTTTGTTGCAGAGAGCCATGTCCATCAGAATAGATCATCATGTAATACTGTTGTTGCTGTGTATGATGATCTCCTGGTTCTGCTCGTTTCACTCAGCATCAGTTCATGCAAGTCCCTCCAGGCCTCTCTGAAATCGTCCTGCTGGTCTATTCTTACACAGCAATAATATTCCATAACATTCATATACCATAATTTATTCAGCCACTCTCCAATTGATGGGCATCCCTTCAGTTTCCAGTTTCTAGCCACTACAAAAAGGGCTGCCACAAACATTCTTGCACATGTGGGTCCCTTTCCCTCTTCTAAGATCCCTTTGGGATATAGGCCCAGTAGAAACACTGCTGGGTCAAAGGGTATGCACAGTTTGATAGCTTTTTGAGCATAGCTCCAAATTGCTCTCCAGAATGGTTGGATCCGTTCACAGTTCCACCAACAATGTATTAGTGTCCCAGTTTTCCCACATCCCCTCCAACATTCATTGTTATTTTTTCCTGTCATTTTAGCCAATCTGACAGGTGTGTAGTGGTACCTCAGGGTTGTCTTAATTTGCATTTCTCTGATTAATAGTGATTTGGAGCAATTTTTCATATGACCAGAGATGGTTTTAATTTCATCATCTGAAAATTTTCTGTTCATGTCCCTTGACCACTTATCTATTGAAGAGTGGCTTGAATTCTTATATATATGAGACAATTCTCTATATATTTTAGAAATGAGGCCTTTGTCAGAACCATTAAATGTAAAGATGATTTCCCAATTTGAGGCTTCCCTCCTAATCTTGTCTACATTAGTTTTATTTGTACAGAAACTTTTTAACTTAATATGATCAAAATTATCTATCTGGTGTTCAATTAGGAGTTCCAGATCTTCTTTGGACATAAATTTATTCCTTCTCCACAGGTCTGAGAGGTAAACTATATTACGTTCCTCTAACTTGTTTACAAAATCACTCTTTATATCCAGATCATGAACCCATTTAGATCTTATTTTGGTATGTGGTGTTAGATATGGGTCAAGCCCTAATTTCTTCCACACTAGTTTCCAATTTTCCCAGCAGTTTTTGCCAAATAGTGAGTACTTATCCCAAAAATTGGGGTCTTTGGGTTTATCAAACACTAAATTGTTAAGGTTATTGCCTAGATTATCCTGATAACCTATCCTGTACCACTGATCGACTGCTCTATTCCTTAGCCAGTACCAAACGGTTTTGCTGACCACTGCTTTATAATATAGTTTTAGATCTGGTACAGCAAAGCCATCTTTATCTGCCTTTTTTTTCATTAATCCCTTTGAAATCCTTGACCTTTTGTTCTTCCAAATGAACTTTGCTACTATTTTTTCTAGATCTGTAAAATAATTTCTTGGGAGTTTGATTGTTATGGCACTAAATAAGTAGATTAGTTTGGGTAGTATTGTCATTTTTATTATGTTCACTCTGCCTACCCATGAGCACTTAATGTTTTTCCAATTGATTAGGTCTGATTTTATTTGTGTGGAAAGTGTTTTGTAGTTTAGTTCGTATAGTTTCTGACTTTTCGTTGGCAGGTAGATTCCCAAATATTTTATCCTATCATCTGCTATTTGGAATGGAATTTCTTTTTGTATCTCTTGCTGCTGAACTTTGTTGGTAATATCTAAAAATGCTGATGATATATGTGGATTAATTTTGAATCCTGCCACTTTGCTAAAGTTGTGAATTGTTTCTAGTAGTTTTTTAGTTGAGTCTCTAGGGTTCTCTAAGTATACCATGATGTCATCTGCAAAGAGTGATAATTTGGTTTCTTCATTACCTACTCTGATTCCTTTTATCTCTTTTTCTTCTCTTATTGCCAAAGCTAACATTTCTAATACAATATTAAATAGTAATGGTGACAGTGGGCAGCCTTGTTTCACTCCTGATCTTATTGGGAATGGTTTTAGTTTGTCTCATTACATATGATGCTTGCTGATGGTTTTAAATAGATGCTACTGATCATTTTAAGGAAAAGCCCATTTATTCCTATACTCTCTAGTGTTTTTAATAGGAAAGGGTGTTGGATTTTATCAAAGGCTTTTTCTGCATCTATTGAGACAATCATATGGTTTTTGATAGTTTGGTTATTAATATAATTAATTATGCTGATAGTTTTCCTAATATTGAACCAGCCCTGCATCTCTGGTATAAATCCTACTTGGTCACAGTGTACTATCCTGGGGATGACTTTCTGTAATCTCATTGCTCATATCTTATTTAAAATTTTTGCATCAATATTCATTAGGGAAATTGGTCTATAGTTTTCTTTCTCTGTTTTCACCCTACCTGGTTTAGCTATCAGCACCATATCAGTCTCATAGAAGGAATTTGGCAGTATACCTTCTATCCCTATTTTCTCAAATAGTTTGTATAGTATTGGAATTAATTGTTCTTTGAACGTTTGGTAGAATTCACATGTAAATCCATCTGGCCCTGGAGATTTTTTCTTAGGTAGTTGGTTAATAGCTTGTTCTATTTCTTTTTCTAATATAGGGCTATTTAAATAATTTATATCCTCTTCTGTTAACCTGGGCAATCTATATTTTTGTAGATATTCCTGCATTTCATTTAGATTATCAAACGTACTGGCATAAAACTGGGCAAAGTAACTCCTAACTATTGCTCTAATTTCCTCTTCATTGGAGGAAAGTTCTCCCTTATCATTCTTGAGACTAACAATTTGATTTTCCTCTTTCCTTTTTCTTATCAAATTAACTAAAGGCTTATCTATTTTGTTGGTTTTTTCATAGAACCAACTCTTAGTTTTATTTATTAATTCAATGATTTTCTTATCTTCAATTTTATTAATTTCTCCTTTTATTTTTAGAATTTCCAATTTGGTATTTAATTGAGGGTTTTTAATTTCTTCTTTTTCTAGTTTTTTTTTAATAATAAGCCCAATTCATTGATGTTTTGTTTCTCTATTTTATGCAAGTAAGCATCTAGAGATATAAAATTGCCCCTTATAACTGCTTTGGCCATATCCCACAAATTTTGGTATGTTGTCTCCTTATTGTCATTCTCCTGGATGAAATTATTGATTGTGTCTATGATTTGCTCTTTCACCCATTCATTCTTCAGGATTAGATTATTTAATTTCCAATTACCTTTTGGTTTATTTTCTCCTGGCCTTATATTGCATGTGATTTTTATTGCATCATGATCTGAAAAGGATGCATTTACTATTTCTGCCTTTCTGCATTTGATTTTGAGGTTTTTATGCCCTAACACATGGTCAATTTTTGTATAGGTTCCATGGACTGCTGAGAAAAAAGTAAACTCCCTACTGTCTCCATTCAACTTTCTCCATAAATCTATCATACCTAACTTTTCTAACAATTGCTTTATCTCCCTAGTTTCTTTCTTGTTTATTTTGTGGTTTGATTTATCTAATTCTGAGAGAGCAAGGTTGAGATCCCCCACTAGTATA
>JAJPUD010005360.1:4943-15506 GCA_023553655.1 Myrmecobius fasciatus
CAATTTTAATTTTTAAGGTATTATTTCCTTCAGTTATCTTTTTTAGCTCCTTTTGTAGCTGGCCAATTGAATTTCTTGGTTCAATGCATTCTTTTTCCATTTTGTCAATTTTATTTTTCAGTGAATTGTTGTCTTTTTTTAATTCACTAATTTTGTTTTTCATTGAATTGTTATCTTTTTCCAATTCACTATTTTTACTTTCTAGTGAGTTGGTGACTTTTTCCAATTCACCAATTTTGTTTTTCAGTGAATTTTTTTCTTTTTCCAATTCACTATTTTTATTTTCTGGTGAGTTGGTGACTTTTTCCAATTCACCAATTTTGTTTTTCAGTGAATTGTTTTCTTTTTCCAATTCACTATTTTTATTTTCTAGTGAGTTGGTGATTTTTTCCAATTCACCAATTTTGTTTCTCAGTGATTTGTTGTCTTTTTCCAATTCACCAGTCCTGTTTTTCAATTTTTGATATCTCTGTTGCCCTGATCTCAATTTATTTCCCCAATCTTCTTCTAGCTCTCTTTTGAGATTCTTTATGCAATCTTCCAGGTAAGCCTTCTGAAAGGGAGACCAGCTTAAGTCCACCTTTGTGGCTTTATCTGGGATTGTTTTCAGAATCTCAGGATCTGGGGACTTGTCTACTTTTTCTCTGTAAAAGCTATCTATGGTGAGAGCTCTCTTCTTCTTGCTCATGATTTTAAGCTGAGGTATCAGTCACCAGCAGGGAATTCTGCAGCAGCAGCAGCAGCAGCAGCAGCAGCAGCAGCAGCAGCAGCAGCAGCAGCAGCAGCAGCAATTTCAATTTGCCCTGGGGCAGTTTGCCGAGTTGACTTCCGGTCTGGGGCTGATCTGGCTAGATATGCACTAGGACCACACTTTCAGCTGCTCTCAATCCACCCTTTACCAAAGGTAGATCTGCCAAAGCACCTGCCTGGAAGCAGAGCAGAGTGGCCCAAGGGTCTCCCAGGGACTTCCTGGCAGCCTAATATCTTCTGGTCCTTCCCAGCCCCGGATTTGCACCCCAGCTGCGCACTGGCGTCTGAGCACTGGGAGCTGCTCGATCCCTTGCCGGTCTAAAACTGACCTCAGAAGTTCTTTCAAAGTAGATTTTTGATAGAAGTGCGTTGTAGTCCAAGTGTTTCGTGGCGCCCTCACTCCAAAACCAGTTTGGAGGATTAATTTGTCTGGGTCTGAGGGAAGGTTTTAGGAGCTCAAAGAGAAAGCTGTCTACAATTCGCCATCTTGGCCCCGCCCCCTCAACATGATTCTTAAAGAAATGTGTATTAAAAGTTAAAATACATGTGTAACCAGAAAAAAAAAACAATTAAACAATAAAAAAGAAAATGAAAGAGATATGTTAGGGCATGAATTTTGATAGTATGCACATGGAGGTAATCATGCATAATTCAATTGGTACAAGGTTGTGCAGTTTAAAGTGATGGCATGCCCTTCCACTAGGAATATTTATGCACTCATCATGTCATACAAACTCTAGTTCAATCTCTTCATATTATAGATATATAAAGATATAATTGTAGACAGAGTGGTGATTTATATAGATAAAGTATATCAGGACTAAGTTCATTCAATCTACTTTGCTCCTCTAGTTTTATTAAGCCTAGATCCTGGGGGTAACTTTCATGAACCCAGACTAGCATATAATATCCCAAAAGAAAGTAAAATAACTGTATCCATTCTCACACAAAATAGCAGACTAAGTTCAGTGAGTGACAGTTGAGGCAGAATCAAAGTTCAAATGACATATAATTCTAAATCTTTTGACAAGGGGCTGGGTGTATCTACAGGTCTGATTCATATGAAAATGAACATAAGGATACTGGAAATGCTGTTGCTTTGTTTCCAATAATCAACAGGCTAGATGAGTTTCAATATAGAAAAACAAAAACAAAAACAAAACCCAAAACCTGAGATAGTCCCTGAAGCTATGTTTTAAAATATCTGAAACTCTTCCCATAAGGGAAATAACCTACATAGAAGCTTAATTTTACTGTGTAACCAATAGAAGATGACTAAGAAAAGTAAGAAAAACCTTAAGACGGTAGCATTGTTGATTAATCATCATTTTGCAGCACACCAGAGAAAACAGCTTAGCAGAGGATCACAATATCTTTCACTGAACTGGTGAAAACATCAAGTGGAAGTGATACACACAGAAAAGTATTCCATCTTGGATATAGCCCTAGAAATTCCCTGTTTTTATGTCCTTGGCTACATTACCATATATTGCCTCTTTACATGTACCTTTTCCCACATGTATTTCTCAATGTGGGGTTTTATTTTCACTTTTTTCATTGGTGGTAAGGGATTTTATGGCAGTCCACCTCTGTGTTTTTAGTGGTGGGAATCTGAGGTAAGTTTTCTTTTTTTTTTGCCAGTTATCTTATTTTTTCATTTTTTAAAAAGTAATGTGAAAAAAATTAAAAAAAAAAACAATGTGGCCTCTGATTGTCCTGATAAAAAGAGAATATCACTGGAGGCTTGTGAACTATGCTTTTGAAGAGCACCTGCTCCATATCATGTCTTTAATATCAAGTAGCTTTGAAGAGGCTCAGAGGTGAATTAAACCATCATTTATTATTCTTATGAGTACTATTTTATCAGTTTCAGAAAAGAGAGGAGTCCTAAAGAGATGGAATATGGGATTAAAAAAATCTATAGAAGTTTTCATATCTGGACTTCCCTTTAATTAGAAGCAAGTTGTATCTAGGAGCTTAAACTTTCTCTGGTACCTGCTCTTGATCATCATCATCCCCATCTAGATAGGTATCTTAGTGTGAGAGCTCCCAATCAATCTTCTTCCTGACTTATTAGTGGCTTTCTCTTTGACCTTTTAGACCCTGAGTTCTTCATACCCAAACCATTGTAACCTACTTGAACAACATTACCTTCTGTGCCATCTTGTCAACTGAACCCTAAATTTTTAATAAGCATTATCTTCTTTATTTAACTGATCTCTCAACCCAGCCTGTATCTCAGTCATAGATAGACTCATCTACCTTACCCACCAAGCTCATCAGGCCCTTCCTTAAATACCATAGGAGAGTTGTGACCATAGGGAAGGGACACAAAGGAGGAAAATATCTGGAGACTGAGGCACTGGTAGGAGAAGAAGGTTTGACTTGGTCAGCATGATCATCCCTGCCAGCCAGGAAGGAACATGAGCATGTTGTGAGTTAGACACAAAGTTTTGTTGAAAGTCTACCATAGACAAACTCAATTTACTCTATTATTCTACTGAAAGTCAGCCCTAGAGGTACATACAATGAAGTCTCAGCAATCAATCCCTAAAGCTATTTATAGCCTAGTTGTAGCAATGTATATACACATAAAATGAAATTAATAATATGTCAGGATTTTCTAAGTGTCTTGTCTTAAGCATATATAATAAGCATTGTGATAATGAAGTTGAATCACAAGAAAGTTTAGTGGTATCTTAGACCACACAGCTAGTTAATGGCAGAGCTGGGAATGAAGTCCAGATCTTCTGGGCCCACTCCCATTTTTTTTTTGTTTGATTATTTGTTTGTTTGGAAGCTGTGTTTCCTATTTTTGGCTGGAAGTGCAACAGCCCATTTACTGGACTGATAATAATACTGTTCTGCATAGATTTTATCTGGTCTGTTTATTTGTTTTTCCCCCAACCTGAGCTGATTTACTCCTTTACATAGCCTGCTGTTCTTTATTTCTTGGAATCTCACCTGATTGGAAAATTAGTGCAGATACCTTATGGTCTTTAGCCCTACAACAACTTAGAATACCTAACTTAGGGGATCCATTACCCTCAAACACTTCCGGGGATTAGAGGTCTGTATCAAGTCTGAGGTTCATTCCTAATCTATTCATTTGAATCTTTTGTTTTTGTTGTTGTTGTTGTTGTTGTTGTTGTTGTTGTTGTTGTTGTTGTTGTTGAGTCCTTTTAGTCACCTGACCCTTCAGGATTCCATTTAGCAAAAATACTGGAGTGGTTTTCCTTTTCCTTCTCCATCCCATTTTGTAGATAAGGAACTGAGACAAACAGAGTTAAGTGACTTGCCCAGTCACCCAGCTAGTTTGAGACCAGATTTGAACTCAGTTCTTGCTGACTCTGTTATCACCTGGCTACCCTTACCTTTTAACCAATGTCAAAAACATTATAATTTGGAAATGGAATCTTTATAGGAAATTAAATGACTTATCTAAGATCACAAAGCTCTTTAGAGGAACCGGTTATGATACCCAGATATTCTAATTTCTAATCCATTCAACTTGTCATTTCAATAAAGATTTATTAAGCATCTATTCTATTCATGTTAGTGCAATAGATAAAAGCATATAAAGGGGTAAAGCACAAGGAAAACCAGTCCTTTATCTCAAGGAATTTACATTTTAATTCATTGTTTTTGAATTCTTAAAGCTTCCTAGAAAGGGGATAATCTCTACAATTTCAAGAGTAATTTTAGTCATGTAAGATGTGTCCTGGAGTCATTTGGACTATTTCCCCATAATAACTCTCAAACTACACTGAGGTCAGGCTTAGAGATATTGCTAATATGCTTTGATTTGCCTATGTGAATCAACACTTTCTGGGAAGATTCTTCTGTGAGTAGGGCTTCTGAAAAGGGTGTACTTTCCTGGAAAGGATGAAATCAAGATAGAATGCTTGCTTCCCTTGGATTTCTCTTCTTTTTTCCCCCCTTTGCATGAATGATGATTGATGGTTAAAGGCACCCGCTTATCAACAACTTTGGATTCAGAGGGACCCTAGCAAGGTTTCTGAAAAAGGTTAGCAATCGCCTAGAGCAGTCTCCCAGTCTCTGTGAAGTCACCAGTAAGCAATTTCTTCGATACCTGGCTGCTGTTTGAACCTGTTGGCCATTGCTGACAAGCAGCCATGAAAACCATAGTGATTAGCAGCAGTGCCCACCCAAATGGCAAGGTCTAAGTTATCAAGAGTGCAGTGGTAAGGCCCCAGGGACATACAGCCTTCATCAGTTTGAAGAATGGTGACCTTAGAATGACATTTAGTAGAAGCAAAATTAGCAATAAATATTTCTCTCTCTTTTTCCTTTCCCTCTAAACACTTCTCTCTTACTTTACCTCTGTCTCTCTCTCTGTCTCTCTGTCTCTCCCTCTCTCTCTCTCTCTATATATGTATATACATATATATACCCACAGTTATATAGATAAAGATAGATAGATACATATATATCTATATAGTTATATAGATATCCATAGATTTATGTATAAATATGTGTGTATATATACATATATATATGAAGCAAATCTTTCTGTATATTTTCTTTTGTAACCTTGTATAATTTGTATATCATATCATATTATATTGTATATTTCATTTTATACATTTATACATTCAACATGTAGTCACACATTCTAGACTTCACCAGAGACTGCCAAAGAGGGAGGTTCATAACAGGAAAAGATTAAGAATCTTTGCTCTAGTATTCTATGAATCAAAATCCTTTACACAGCCAACCTTCTATATTTTTAAGGTTCTAACAGTCTGTTCTAAGATTTCATTCAGTTCTAGCATTCTGTAATATAGAGTCCCCTCCATCTTTAACAATCTTTAACTCTGAACATAGAACCCAGAAATATAGAAGGATTTCTGTGGTGATCATTTGTCATTTCAGATAATTCTGACATATTCTAGCATAAATTAAGATAAACACAAACACACATATTCTCTCACTCACAAACATACACATAAAGATAAAAACTATTAGAAAAGAGTTATATACTTAAAAAGTGACAAAGCATATACTTTATAGAGTATAGACTCAGCAAAGTAACTCAGTGGCCAAAGCCCTAAACCTAGAATCAGAAATATTTGAATTCAGACATTTACTTATTACCTGTAGGATCCTGGAGAAGTCACTTGAGCCATCTTAGCTTCAGTTTTCCCATCTATACAATGCAAGTAACAATAGCACCTCTCTCCCAGGTTTATTGTGAGGATAAAATGAGACAATATTCATAATGTGTTTGGTAAACTTAAAGCACTTCTACGAATGCTGTGTTAATATTATTATTATTGTTATTATTTGAATTTGGAAACTTTGGGAGTTTTATTAATTTTGGTTTTGTGTCATTTATTTCAATGCATCTAAAGGGTTTATTTATATTCAAAAGGAGGAAAAAAACATCTTAATTGCTCTCAATAGAAGTAAATATTTATGTGTTTTGACAGAATTCTATGAGTATTAAGCAGTATATTCCTGGGATTTAAATTTTTTTATATTCGCAAGAATACCTACAACACTGTACTTACTACATTTTTTACTTCAAAGATTTTTTTTTATTTTCAAAATATTATGCATAGTTTTCAACATTCACCTCTGCAAAACCTTGTAATTTTTTTCTCCCCTTATTCCCATCCACAGATGGCAAGAAATCCAATATATGTTAAACATGTGCAGTTCTTTCACACACAACCTTTTACAATTACCATGTTATGTCAGAAAAATCAGATCAAAAAGGGAAAAAAATGAGAAAGAAAACAAAATGCAAGCAAAAAAACAACCAAAAAGTGAAAATATTATGTTGTTATGCGCACTCATTTCCACAGTCCTCTCTCTGGATGCAAATGGCTCTTTCCATCATAAGACCACTGGAACTGTCCTGAATCACCTCGCTATAGAAAAGATGATCAGAATTGATCTTCATATAATCTTGCTGTTGCTGTGTGTAGTGTTTCCTGGTTATACTCACTTCATTTAGCATCAGTCCATGTAAGTCTCTCCAGGCCTCTCTAAAACCATCCTGCTGATCATTTCTTACAGAACAATAATATTCCATGACATTCATATACCATAATTTATTCAGCCATTCTCCAATCGATGGGCATCTATTCAATTTCCAGTTTCTTGCCACTACAAAAAGGGCTGCCACAAACATTCTTGCACATGTAGGTCTCTTTCCTTCCTTTAAGATCTCTTTGGGATATAAGCCCAGTAGAAACCCTGCTGGATCAAAAGGTATGCAGAATTTGATAGCTCTTTGGGCATAGTTCCATGTTGCTCTACAGAATGGTTGGTTCATTTCACAACTCCACTAACAATGCCACATCCCCATTATCTTTTCATGTCATCTTAGCCAATCTGAGAAGTGTGTAGTATATACCTACTAACTTATCCAAAAATTAAGATGCTGTTGATAACTTCATAGTTGTGACTATAAGGAAAAGCAAACTCTAAGGAGAAAACTAAGCAGGTTTTCTTTTTGGACAAAGCACCAATTTATTGATAGTTGCTTAAATATCACAATATTACCACACAGATCTCTGAATAACTCTCATACACAAACATTGTTTTAGTTGTCATGTAATCCCAACTACTGGGAAAATGTCAATATGGAAACACCCTTTATCAGTGCAGAGACTCAATTCATTTATACTTCAGAGGCTTATGAGATTTTCTTGGGGCTTTGAGAAGTTAACTGGCTTATATGACATCACACAACAACAAATATCACAGGCAGAACTTGAAGCAAGTTCTTCCTCAATTCACAGTCTATAAAGTTTTGACTGTCACTGACTTCATACAAAAGATTGTCATCTGCACAACCTTTGCAAAAATTTAATTCAATAAATATTTATTAATTCAATATTGATTATTTTACCTAATATTTAATTAAATAATTAAGGATTAATTATTTAAGTACTGAATATATGTATATGTATATGTGTGTATATATATGTATATCTATCTATCTATCTATCTATATGACTTTGTAGAATCCTGAAGATAATAAGTACAAAATTAGAAAAGATCCTGCCTTCTAGGGAGCTTGAGTTTTCCTGAGAGTGTATAGATTAATAGGTTGTAGGGAAGATCCATGTGTTTTTCTTCATTTCTTTCAGGTACAGGCAGATAAAGTTAAATTCAAAACATTTAAAGGGATTGATTCACTTACATAGGTGGTTATGAGCAGACACCTAATACAAAAAGAAGATAAATGAGATTTAGTAGAAGTATAGATAACTGGCTACAGTGAGGCTATTTGGGGAAGTAGACTATGTATTATATGAATGATCAGGAAAAGACAATTTGCATTTAATATAAAAAGTTTTCCTGGAGGAAGGATAAATGTTGCAGCTGCATTCACATTTTTAAAACACCTAAACTCCTTTCTCTGCTTTTTCTAAAGGTGAGGACCTATGGGCATGGAATATTGCATGTGTTGTCAGACATGATTGATGTGTTAATTTTGTTGAATTGTTTGTTTTTTTTTCTTGCTTTCTAAAAATCTTTGTTACAAGAGTGGAGTCACTGGGTAGCAGAGGAGGGAAGGATATATTTAGAAATGAAGGGGATGTGAAAACAAAATATCAAATTTTTAAAAGCTAAAAAAAAGCAACAACTAACAACAGCAGAAGTAGAAGACAGGAAATTTCATGCCCCCAAACTATTTCATATTTGGGAGAGGGAAGGAAGGGAACATTCAAGAGCCCTTTTTATCTTAGTTGTGAACAGCTGAATATCAGCCCAAAATATGATGTGGTAGCAAGGAAAAGTTCTTAGGCAGCATTAAAAAAGTAGGGTGTCCATAATGAGAGAAATGAGAATCCTTGTATCCTTTGCCTCACCACACCACACCTAAACTCTTGCATTTAGCTCTTAATGCTACCTTTTTAGAAGGGCATTATGATCAACTGGAGGTGTCCATAATCATGAGGGGAGTGAAAATAAACCAGGCTTACCCCAATTTCATTTGAAAGAACTTAAAATCTTTAACTTGGAGAAAAAGATATCTAGAGACTGCATGCCTCTAAAATGACTTTTTAAATCCCACAAAATGGGGGTGGAGCCAAGATGGCAAACTGCAGACAACATTCTCTGTGAGCTCCTGAGACCTTCCCTCAGACCCAGACAAATTGAGCCTCTGAACTGGTTTTGGAGTGAGGGCTCCACCAAACATTTGGACTACAATTTCTATCAACAAACTACTTTGAAAAAAAAGTTAGCCTCAGGGGAAATCTGCCTCTGGCCACAGTCAGATGCCAGCACGCCTGGGGCGGAAGTCAGGCTGGGACAGAGGCGGATTTTAGGCACTCAGGAACCCCCTGGGAGATGCCTGGGCCACTTTGCTCTGCTTTCAGGCAGGTGCTTTGGCAGATCTGCCTTTGGTAAAGGGTGGATTGAGAGTAGCTGAAAACTTGGTCCTAGTGCAGATCTAGCCCAACCAGCCTCAGACTGGAAGTCAACTCGGCAAACTTCCCCAGGGCAAATAAAAACTGCTGCAGTATTCCCTGCTGGTGACTGATACCTCAGCTCAAAACCATGAGCAAGAAGCAGAAGAGAGCTCTCACCATAGACAGCTTTTACAGAGAGAAAATAGAGAAGTCCCCAGATCCTGAGATTCTGAAAACAATCCCAGATGAACCCACAAAGGCGGACTGAAGCTGGTCTCCCTTTCAGAAGGCTTACCTGGAAGATTGCATAAAGAATCTCAAAAGAGAGCTAGAAGAAGAATGGGGAAATAAATTGAGATCACTGCAACAGAGATATCAAAAACTGGAAAACAGGACTGGTGAATTGGAAAAAGACAACAATTCACTGAGAAACAAAATTGGTGAATTGGAAAAAGACAATTCATTGAAAAATAAAATTGACAAAATGGAAAAAGAATGCATTGAATCAAGAAATTCAATTGGCCAGCTACAAAAGGAGCTAAAAAAGATAACTGAAAGAAATAATACTTTAAAAATTAAAATTGAACAAATAGAAGTAAATGACTCAATAAGACTTCAAGAATCAGTTAAACAAAAACAAAAAAAAATGAAAAAATAGAAGAAAATATGAAATATCTCCTAGGAAAAACAACTGACTTGGAAAACAGATCCAGGAGAAACAATCTAAGGATTATTGGACTCCCTGAAAGCCACAATGAAAAAAAGAACCTTGATACTATCTTCCAGGAAATCATGAAAGAGAATTGCCCTGATGTTTTAGAATCAGAAAGCAAAGTTGGCATTGAAAGAGTTCACCGATCACCTCCTGAAAGAGACCCCAAAATTAAAACCCCAAGGAATATCGTGGCCAAATTTCAGGACTATCGCTCCAAGGAAAAGATATTACAAGCTGCTAGAAAAAAAAAAAACAGTTCAAATACCGAGGAACTGTCATTAGAATTACACAAGATCTGTCAGCTTCCACATTGAAGGATCGAAGGGCCGGGAATCAGATATTCTGAAAGGCAAAAGAACTTGGATTACAGCCAAGAATAAGCTATCCAGCTAGAATGAGCATCATCTTCCAGGGAAGAAGATGGTCATTCAATGATACAGGAGAATTTCACCTATTTCTAATGAAAAGACAAGATCTGAACAAAAAATTTGAGCTCCAAATACAGAACTCTAGAGAAGCATAAAAAGGTAAAAAGAAAAGAACTCTTGAGAACTATATTCCTACTAGAGGTATCCTTAAAGAATGGGGGTAAAATTCGATTTTTCTTTGATAACAATGGAAAGGAAATTAGAGGTAGAAGGGATACCATACTGAAAAAAAGGGGGGAGGGGAGGAGGCAAAATAAAGTAAAAATAAAAGGAG